>JASANF010004862.1:0-11838 GCA_030248245.1 Trissonchulus sp. WLG1_4
TTTGTTTCTGACCGCTTTCTTCTGTTTCGCCCATTAATTTACTTGTTTTTGGCAGTTTTTATTTCGTCCGTGATATTCTTGTTTCTGACCGTTAACTTTTGTTTCGCCCATCAATTTACTTGTTTCTGGCTGTTTTTTTCTATTTTGTCAGTTATATTCTTGTTTCTGACCGTTTTCTTCTGTTTCGCCCATTAATTTACATGCCTCTGGCTGTTTCTTCTATACTTCAAGCGTCAACACACGGTCGTTAATCGTATCTGACCCTTCATTTTCTTATTGACTTTTACAAAATTACCTCATTCAAGAATGTTTCGTGTTCAAAAATCAAGAAAAATTTAATCAATGTGCGAAATCACAAGATTTCCATTCCCCACAAGAAATTCAAAACACGCCCTTTAGCATGAAGTAGCACAGACAGTTACATATGGCACCGTGCGCGTCCATACTGACCTCATCCCAGAAGGCACAAAAAATACCAGCGGAGCCGACACAATCAAGTATTGGCAATGGTCCAACAGGTATAAACAAAAAATTCCGAAAAACAACTTCACCAACCTTTAGCTTTCGTTGCATAAATTCCATTCCTCATAAAATACCTTTTACCAAAATCCAAATTCCGAATATTATAATGTTTCTGAGCCTTTGAATTTGATAGACCAGACCTATCTTCACTTCAATCCATCTTCCGCGTCGACTTCCAGCGACATTTCTGTGACATCTTGAGATAGCGACCAATTGCCACTGACCAGTTCAGAAAAAAAGTCCATTCGAAAGCGGTGTATAAATCACACCACCCACAGTATATCAACATCAGGATTCCCAATTAGAAAATTATATCCTAAGTGATTTCATAAATCCATAAAGATTAAAAATCAGATAAAATGTGTACTAAATTAAAGTGATGATTAGCTTATTTAGATTTAATTGGTAAACTTAATTATTTCATGACGTCAAACTAAGATTGTGGGTTAACTTCTAGATTGGATTAGTTGCAATAAGTTAAGGATTAATCCACCATTTTATGCCTAATTTTCAGATTCGCGATATCCGCATAAAGGATTTGCAGTAATATGCTGCATTTAAAAACCACTAGAAAAATCTAAACCGCATTTGTTGAAGGTGTTAATCTTCTTCCTGGTAGCTGTTTAATTCCAATATTTAAAGTTGCGCACTCGCGAAATTTCTAAAAACTAAAAAACAGCAAATAAATAACTATTGTTTCTTCTTGCTGAGTATTTACTATTAAAATACTGTAACAATCTAAAGAAATGAACAGTAACAATCTGATGAAATGCCAGCGTTTCAAAGAAATTGAATACAAGAACACAATATAAAATAGTATTAATGCAAAAACAGTATTAATTTGTTGTGCATTAAAGGAGAAAAACAGTTAAGACAAAAAAGAATAAACATTATGAGGCATGTTAAAAAAATGCAAAAAAATTGGCTGAAACTGAATAAAATCGCAGACACTACCCCAATTTTACTGTTTTACGGGCATTCACAAATCAAAACTAAACTCAGTGCCTATTCCTTTACCGGATTAAACGGACTGGACTTATTTTAGTCCGAGGTTTTGGAATGACAAATCGGACTAAACGAGTTAAAATAAGTCTGCGGCTTAATTTTAGTCTGACCCCATTCCAAAACTACCACAGGACTAAACGGATTTAACATGCACGCTTAACATTAGTGTGCTTAGTTAAGGTGGTAGTGTCGCCAAAGCAGTTTTGCTCATAGGCTACAAAATGAGAACTTTTTGCTTTGAAATAGTACGTTCACTGAGAAGCTAGCGAAATGCCATATGGTGTCAAATAAATAATGCCAGACACTAGACTACCAATATCTACCAATATTTTTAACCAATCACCATTTGTGAGCCAGACATCACACAATAGAGACATAAAAGTTCAAAAAATCAAGCCAGATATCAGATTGGCCAGCTTGTGAAGTGCATGTAATGTTTTGACGCACAATTTTTTGCCACAAATAAGAAAAATGAAAAATACAGGTTCGTTTTTCTTTTGATTTCATAATAAGTGTCTAAATTTTTTACAATTTATTGTTATTGCTGTGAGTACTTTACAGGTTACGCACAGTTTCACAGTTCAAACAGGCATTACTCCACAACCAATCAAGCAATTTGTACTAAATTTTGTGTGCATAAACTAGAGCATATGTGCTTTCACTTTGTGTAAAGAATTTAAACAAAAAGTTTTTTAATTGTGACGAAATTATCGAATGTGAATAGGTTTTCAAAACGTCATTTTTCCGACTTTGCGACTTCACTGCTAACTGTATGCTGCATCAATTTTGCTGAAATTTGCCAAAAATATTTGCCTTAAAACACATTTTTGGGATACATAAAGAACAATGACCTATCTTTTACTGAAAAAGTTTTATAGTCGCGCAAAATCGACTGCTTTCGCGACACTACCCCCTTAAGTCCGTTTAGTCCGACTAAAAAGCAGCGCGCTAAAAGTTAAGTACGTTTACTCCGGAGGTTTTGGAACGGCATTCCTAAGCTTAATTTTTTAAACCTTTTAGTCCGATTATAATTAACCGTTTAATCCGGTAAAGGAATAGGCCCTGATTCAAAGTGTATAGGAGGGAACAGCATACGGACTCATACAGTGCAAATGTAAGCTCTGAATACAGTCTTTGGACCGGGAAACTATTATCTAAGGATTTTACAACTTAAAAATAATACTGACTGCCTATTTCAGCTGCTGTCTTTGTCTTCTTAATCTTTGCTGAATCGATCTGGGAGACTCTAGGATTTATTTCCGAACAAGCAAGTAATTGAACCTGTTTTACTTTTTTCCAATTGTAACTTTTCAATGCAAGTTTCAAGAACATGCGAATATAAGTAATAAACCACTACGGAAAAAATTTAGATTAAAAGAATATCTTCACTTCATCTGTGAGTACGTTCGAGATAAAAAAGTATAAGATTTTTTTTCATTTTATACGTTTCTGTGCATCCAAAAGTTTCCACCGGAAATGATTAAATATAGCTGGGACTTTTTTTACTGGAAGTCTTTAAATTACATATGAAGACGCTCTCAAGTCCTAAACATATGCTTCAACATATGCTGTTAATTGCCGAAGTTCAAATCCATACTATTATTACAGTCGTGGTGAACTTGACAGCAACTTATCTAGCAAACAAACTATGTATGAAAAAGTAGAAGATTACAAACTTATTAATAGCGCTATTGCTACAATTGTATAAATTTAGTATTAATTGTAAAGAATTAATTGATTTATAACATGAAAAACTTTAATTCAAGCAGTCTATTTTTGTACTTAAATGAAATTTAACTAACATTTTTAGTTTCAAAGATTAGGATGGAATCTTTCCCAGATAACATTGGTAAACAGTTTTCCAAGGTTTGCGTCACGTTTCCGACGCCGTTAGATGACTTTCCTATAGATTACTTACTAAATCAGTATCTGACGTACCAATATTTCACTATTACTTCTGAATGACTTTTTCTAGTCCTATTAGGTAAACGGTTTGAAATTGAAAGTCATGCCATTACCGTAGGTCGACTGATTTAATAATCTAAAATCTAAATCTAAATATGGTATTATGGCCCTGCGGGAATACCACTGATATGGTATTATGGCCTTGCGGGAATGAAGCAGCTCTCGAAGCTTGTTCATTCACGCAGGGCCTTTATACCATATCCGGCACTGCTAGAAAATGATGGAACAGCATTTTGACAAAAGTGCCGCAAGGTGCCGGATATAGGACTTGGGCCAAAATAGTTCTTCTATCAATAATAACCAGCTATATTTCCGAAACAGGAAGCTTTTTTATTTCTGCTCATGTGAGAGCAGAGGCAACAATGGCACGACTTTGCTCGTATACAGTGACAGAATACAACAGTGGATGAAGTCGCCAGCTACTACTTTTTTAATTCAACTCCTACACATTCCCCCCATCGCTATAAGTTGGTGCTGTTGTCCTGTAAAAATTTCCACTAATTGGATCAAGCCTTTCGGGACAACGTCGTATTCGCGTTGGATGTCGCGTTCGTCGCGCTTGGTTTGCTTGCGGAAGTTTGGTGTAGACGTTGAACTTTGTTGGTTGCCGAATGGTATATTCTTTTTGCATCGTATCTGAACTTTTAGGCAAATATGCTGGAGAAGAGTTTTGATAATTGCCAGTCCGCTCAACGAATGGCTTTAGGCGATCAAAGTGCACAATTTGTCTCGCTGTTTTGTCATTTTCGTGTTGAATTCGATAATTTACATCAGATATTTTCTTAATAACTGTACGAGGACCGGTTCTTGCCCTTTTGAAAATTTCTTTTTGGTTTTGACGGGTAAAACTTTGTCACCAATCATGAAAGGCTCACCGCAAACTTTCTTATCATAGTAGCGCTTTTGTTGAGATTGTTGTTCTTTCAGTGTATCGTTGGCCATTCTAGAAATTCTTTCTATGACAGACTTCAAATGACGGGCATACTCGTTAATTTCCCACTCGGGGCTTGGCAGACTCATGGCTTCATCAGTCGGCGAACGAACTTCTTTCCCAAACACCAAAGTGTTAGGCAAAAATCCTGTTGATCTCTGGACGCTAGATCGGTAAGCGGACATCACCAAAGGCAGCCACTTGTCCCAGTTTTCTTCATTCTCGTCCACATATGCCTTGAGCAGTGTTCTCAGAGTTCTGTTTAGCCGCTCAATAACGCCCGCGCTTTTAGGATGGTATGCGCTAGAACGAGTCTTCTTAATTCGCAACAAGAGGCATATATACATCTTTCATCAGTTGGCTGTCAACATTTCTACCTTGGTCGGAGTGAAGAGATTCCGGCACGCCATATCTTGAAATAAACTCGGAAACTAGTACTTGTGCAATAGATTCAGAACTGATATCAGTAACGACATAGGCTTCCGCAAATTTGGTGAAGTTGTCGATTACGACCAAGATGTATTTTCTGTATCTGCTACCTTGCCATGGAAAGGGACCCATTAAGTCAATGGTCAGTCGCTGAAATGGGCGACCAACTGCAATCGGCATTAACGGCGCTCGTCGCATTCTAGACCTCCGGCTTAACTTGTTGACAAATATTACAGAAACCGGCCAACTCCAACCCGGCCAGAAAAAACGCTGCCGAATCTTTTCGGACATTTTAGCAAACGCCGGATGACCAGAAGTTGGAAAATTATGCTCCATCTTCAGGACATCCGGAACTGCTACCAGCGGAAGAATAGATTGCATTGTAGTCGCCGTTCCACCCTGGTCCTCAAACTCACGACACAGTACTCGTTTATGGATTCGTAGAGCTTGCAATTGGTCCAACACAGCCCTTAGAAATGATGAAGCAGAATCATAAAGGTGTTGATCGGGTAAACGCCGTTGACGTATTAACTTGTAAAGCAGTCGCACATCTGGATCATTTTGTTGTAGTTGCTTAATGTCCAGCTCTGATGATCGTTGAAGAGCGCATACGTCATCACTGTAACCTTTAGACTCCGCTGGAAGCAATTTTTGAACTGCCGTACACCATTTACAGTCACATGGTGATAATCTCGACAGAGCATCCGCATTGCTATGGTGCTTGCCATGCCGGATTTTTACAAGAAAATCGTACTCGGCTAACGTTTCAAACCAGCGGCCAAACTGGCCTTCAGCATTCTTGAGCAGCGTGATCTGTGCGAACTGTGAACTGTTTTCCGACCGAGTATGGACGAAAATGGCGAATGAATTCAACAACCGCAAACAGTTCACGTCTGGTCACGCAGTCCTTTCGCTCGGACTTTGACAAATTTTTGCTGACGTAAGCAATCGTGCGCTCTTGACCATCTTGAAATTGTGATAGTTCAGCACCAATAGCCCAGCCAGATGCGTCAGTGTCCAGTATAAAACGAGAATGATCATCAAATCGCGGATGAGACAAAACTGGCGCTAACGACAAAGCTGCTTTGAGTTTTTTGAATGCAAATTGACACTCTCGAGACCAATGCCAGGTAACTTTTTTCAGGGTAAGACGTGTCAAAGGATGAACAATGCTGGCAAAATTCTTGATAAACTCCGGTGATACGACGCGAAACCAAGAAATGACAAAAGCTCGCTCGTACTAGCAGGCGCTTTCCAATGTTGTACCTTCGTTGTCAACTTCGAACTTAGATGAATGCCTTTTTCAGACAGCATATGTCCTAAATACTCCATAGATGGTTTAACTTTAATTCCAGCATCCAGAAGTCTTTTGAGAACTTTGCGTAGTTTGGTTATGTGCTCGTCGAAGGTTTTTCTAGCAACCATGATATCGTCAAGAAAAACAGTACAGTCTTCATATAGGCCATCCAGAACCGTTTGCATTGTCCGCTGGAAGGTCGCAGGTGCATTCGTCAGTCCAAATGGCATTACGTTGAAAAGGAACAGACCAAATGGCGTAACAATTGCAGTTTTACTTTTACTGTCTTCCTCCAACTCAATCTGCTAGTATCCACTAATTAGGTCTAGACTCGTTAAGTATTTTGCGCCGCCCAGCTTATCCAAACAATCCTGAATATTAGGAAGCGGAAAGCTGTCTTTGCGCGTCAAGTCGTTCAGCCACCGATAATCGACGCAAAATCTTTTTGTAACGTCTTCTTTTGGGACAATTACGATTGGGGATGCCCATGGTGAATCAGATTTAGATATCACGTTTTTTTCCAACATTTTTAGAACAATTTTTTTCACTTCATTCAGAAGATATGGTGGTAGCCGCCTCATTTTTTGCTTGAATGGTGCTGCGCCTTGGACATCAATTTTGTGTTTGGTGATATTCCAGCTGCCGTAGTCCGTCGAACTGTAAGAAAACACGTCCTTGAAGTCTTCTAGCAGAGTCCACACTCTTTTTTCTCCGCTCCGTCAGGCAAATGGAACAAATCACTCATGTCGCGCAAACGCGCAAGTTGTTCGTCAGGGCTCAGCTGAGACACAGAAGAGCATACAGGAACGGTAGAAGGTGCAGACGCACCGGTAACAAGGTTTGCGTTGAACGCATCATAAAACAATTTATAATCATATACGTCCTCAAGCCTAACAAATTCAACTATCTTAGTTTTAGCATAAATAAATTGTTCAAAAGGTGTCAAATTTTGCAATAAAATTGTCATGCAGTTATCTTTAGGAACAATAAACAATGGCAGCACAGAACAACAAGTAGACTTTATATCAAACTCTGGAAAATTCTCCACGACACCCATAACACCATCAAGCAAACCAGGTGCACCAGTGATTTCTACATTCGTAACCAATTGTGAAGACGCAGAAATACGCACTGGTTCAACCAGTTGCAGGTGACACCGAACAGTTGGAGAGTCATACTGGCTCTTAAACCAAGCTTTACTGGTCGGTCACCGCAAACACCACTGACCCAGATCAATCGTACAGCAATTTGGAACCATAAAGTTCCCAAAATCGCGTCTCGGCTCAAAGTTTCAGCAATAAACACACAATCAAGTTTTTGTAACAATCCGATACTAACTTGTACAATGACTCAGCACATGTAACTGTCCACTGTTGGCAGCATTTAATACAACATTAGTTAGCTGCAAACAGTTACGCCAATTCGGGCCAAAAACTTTGTGGCAAATAGGTGCAGAAATAATTGTATATCTTGACCCAGAATCAATCAATGTGCAAAAAGAATTATTGTTAATCAAAATATTTAATTCAGGACAAAGTTCTAGCTTACGATCGGTCTGGGTCGGCTTACTCATAGCTTCCGAATGTCGACCCACCATAACGGAAGCTACACGTCTAAGTCATTTGGCGTAGCACAGTCACTCTGATAGTGGCCAATGCCACCACAACGGAAACACTTAACTTTTGACAAATTTCTGTTCATACCTCCCCCAGGCGAGTTCCAACCAAACCCAGCTCGGTTTTGCCTGGTAAAGTTTGCGCGACCCCTTTGCTCGTTGTAATTCTGGTTCCCCCGCCTAGAGTCAACCCGACCGTAATTATCATTTCCATAGCCACCGCGAAAAGTCGTGCGTCGACCTCTGAAATCACCAAAGTTACCCCCGCGCTGACCACTCGTGCTCCAGTTCCCGTTTCGCGAGCTACGATTACCCCCGGCAGCACCCAGGGCTCCAGCACGATACGTAACCGCTGAAACTGGAACACTTGAATCGATACCAGTCGTCAGTTGCGCAATCCGTTCCTCCACCTTAGCCAGAATGCGATTTTCCATAGAATCTGGTAAATCACTATTTACATCAGCAATGTCTGCGACTTGACCGTCTTTTATATCGCAACGCTGAATAAATTCGAAGCGTTGAGCCTTAAGCAAGGCATCAGCTATATCGACCGGCCACGACTCTCGAACTCGTCGCCGCAGAGATTGGGGCGTCCAGCCAGCGATAAATTTATCTTTAATAAAACTGTCCCGAATTTCAGGAGTTGCCACAGGGTATAGTTTGTCAACCAGAGATTCAATGCCACATTTAAATTGTTCCAGAATCTCGCCCACATTTCGTTGTCTGTCGTGTAGTTGACCTTAGAATATAATAACCGCTTAGATTCAGGATCGAATGTGGTTATCAGTGACGACTTAATGCCCGGAACCGCTGGATCGTCTGGATTGTTCCGCCAAGGTCCATTCCAAACGTCTTGTTGCAGACTTTTGTAAACCTGCCAAGCGTGCCCACCGAGTGAATAGAATAACCAATCCTTGGTTTTGGCCTCGTCCCAACTTTTAAGACTAGAACTAGAACTAGAAACTACTAGAAAAATTTACTTCAAAAATTAAGCATGTGGTTACGCAGACAGGGAAAAAGGGTAATACATATACTTGCAAAGACGCCTGCATACTTCAAATTCCTCTATCCAGGGTCGAATGGGAGTCGATCCGTCATATCGTGAAGGCTGTGGACCAAGCAGCATCCGCACACCGGCCTCCGCGCTCTCTTCCGGGTGATGAGCCATTATGGAACACCGCTGCCACCAAAAATGTGAGACCAGAGGCAACAATGGCACGACTTTACTCGTATACAGTGACAAAATACAACCAGTTTTAAAACCCACTGAATCGTTTAGAATAACAATTTTTCGACGGTTGCGAATCAACCGTTTCAGTTTGCGAGATTTTTGGCATATCACGACCCCTGTCCTTGTACTTTTTGGCAATTTTTTCGATTTTCGTGACATGTTTTTTCACGTCCTCCAAAAATTTAAATTGATCAAAGTTGCTGGGAAATTTCAGTTTATTTTTATGAACTTTGGAGTCCTGGCTGCTATCAGAGTCCGAGCCGGCGGATTGCGGGGACTTTTTCCGCTTACTGCGGCTCCGGCCTGGCGACGATGGCATGAGGGACTTCGAATTAAAAAAAACAGAGGCTGCAGGACAGGTGCGTGAAATCGGCACATTCAAAAACTAAAGGGTGTTAAATTGTAGGCGAAAACTAAACAGCCGAATTGGTTCCGAGAACACCACCTTTCTGATTGATCATTAGCTCGTAACTGATCCACTATTTGCAGTCTGCAGTTGTGACCCTGGCTAATTTGCATATGTAAATTAGCCCAATCTCTCTTGTACACTGTTACTGTGCCGCTGCGTATAACTACTAATTTTGGGTAGGTCAATTTTCCAGCGTTAATTAACACTGGAAGGGCAGGTAGGTCGATCAGCAAGTGATAGATTATGTACTGCCTGACTGCCTGCATTGCAGAAGATCAGTATGCTGAAATTTCAAAAAGTGACTGCCGGAGTGGGCTCGAACCACCAACCTTCCGATTAAGAATCGAACGCATTGAAAATTTAGTTACCTCAATTTATTAGTAGGTTTATACACCTTTGAGACTTCAGCGGATTACATTTTTTTAATGCTTCGCTCTTTGCCAAAACCTTGCTCTAATGCGCGGTTAGGGCCGCGTTTTATATTTCCTACGGAATATAGACACTCCAAGGTCATGATCAGTACTCAATCAGGAGGGACACTTCTCACTCAGCAGACGAGCTTGTTAAAATAGGTATCAATTCTGAGACAAACGATGGTTTTCCTAGTTTTCAGGAAAAGAGCATCTTTCTCACAACGCAATGGCCTGGTGGAAGCGGTGGTGGTTTAATTTCAGATGGAACCAATCAGTTTTATCCACAGTGCTGTAAGCAGTCTATACAGTACAGTATGGAAAGCGTGATAGTTATTTTCTCTGAAGCCAGCATAACTCGCCGTTTGAAATCAAGACATCACCCATCCTACTAGGTCATCTTGCACTAAAATGAGGTTCCGCTCCACATGACAGGTTCATTTCATGAGAGTACTTTCTCCACAGTAAAAAAAGTTGAAGGACTATTTTGTCTTGAAACTCAGATAACGATAGAAAAGACGAATGACAGAACGAATCACACATCCATTTGCATATTGATGGTTTAAACCGGCTCATCCTTACCTGACAACTACATAAGAAACATAAGAAAGGCGACAATCACAGCATAATTTTAGTCATACTACTATACTACTATGTCATATGTATAAGTACTGCAGGGTTGAAGTGTCAACCTCAACCCAGGATAATGGACTCCTAACCCAACCTAAAAGACGGTTCTGAAAATAAGGTGTCCTGAGCATCCGGCCTCACAGTTTATTTTTTGTCACGCTAGCCAGATTAGTTTTGAACGAAAGTGGACACCCCAATTTAGGAGGAAAGAATGAAATTAAGACACTGGGAACGCGTGCCACTCGCTTCGACGTCAAGAATGTTAACCACTACACCACAGGACTAGAGCGCTTCAAGTCTCATAGTCCCAATTTTTTATTCTTGACCCAGTCCGCACATACTTACTTTTTACTACAGGGCCATAACCAAACAATTTCTACATAAAAAGCACAAAGGACAAAAATTTTCGCTTAGGCCCGGTTCACTCACACAGACTTACTTTTACTTTAGTTTTTATTTAAGGCTTGAGTAAAAATTTTGGTTCAAACGGAAAGTACGTTTTACTTTTTAATTTTCACTTCTGGCCTTATGTAAAACTAGAAATGCGTTCTATTTTTTCAATTTTTTCTTTTGCAATTTATCTAATTCAACTTTAACTTAATCCTTCAACAGAAGCTCCACTTACAGAACTTTACTTTTACCTATTGATTTGATTTGCTTTTTTACATACATCTACGCCAATGCCTGCCAATCAAAAGCAGCTTGCCTTAAGTGAAAAGTAAGGCTGTGTGAACACTTTTGTTTAAGTAAAAAGTGATAAGTAAAATGTATGTAAAAGCCTGTGTGAAACAGGTCTAAAACAACTTAGACAGCGCAGCTCTATAGTTCATACTATGTTTGATTTAAAAGCAGTTTTATTATTTGGGACATTGAAGTACTTCAATTTCAGTTTTTGAAGAAGTATAGCACGGTTATTAAATTCTAAAGTATACTTCTAACTTAAAATCTACATCTAGTCAAAACATCTGAACTTGATAGATCAAAGTGATTCATTACAGTTAGTTTATATGTCTAGACAATATATAAATAAGAGTATGACACTCTCCCTATTATGCCTTCGGGCGTGCGTCCAATGCGGAGCGCGAAATAGGCCGTTTATGTACGGTTTTGAAGGGGGACCCCCCCTCAAAACCGTACATAAACGGCCTATTTCGCGCTCCGCCATTGGACGCGACGCTGCCAGGCATAATAGGGAGAGTGTCATACTCTTCCTATTATGTACTTTTGATATCATTAAGATACTATTTGCAATATTCAATATGCAGCATACAATATACCAGACATAAACAACAGACCAGCAACAGTAAACTCAAATACAATAAATAAAGTAATATTTTTAAAAATGAAAAATATAACTTGCAAGAAACACACGTAACTGTAACCAAGTACAGGAC
>JASANF010004863.1:0-29733 GCA_030248245.1 Trissonchulus sp. WLG1_4
TGTGGTGCTTTCAGAAGGTGCTGCGTGTGGTGCGCCCCTTTGGCGTCTACGTGGTCTTCGTGGCGCACACGGTGTTGGGGGCGGCCATCATCTATCTGATCGAGTACCGCCTGCCGATGCGACACAACGTCCCCGACCACATACTCGACAAGTGTCTTTACGGGAAGGACTACTGGGCCGCCTTGTATCTCGCTTTCTCTGCTAGCTCTACTAAAGGTGATCCTATGACAAAGCACAGGCTAGGATTCACTAAAGGTGTTAAACTTTAGGCTCGGTCGTTGAACACGTGAATCGTGATCTATGAAATGCACGTAGAAAGTTTTGATTACGATGATCTATGTCATTCGAAAAAAACGTTTTAGACTGAGTCTATAGTTCAACACGTTTTGTGAATCCCAGCCATGATAGACTGGCTGGAATTCTCAACAGGTGTTTGACTTTAGACTCGAGCTAAAACGTTCTATTCAAATGAAATAGGTACAAAACATAGTGATGAATTATATGATTGCTAAATAAAGAAGAAATCTCGTAATAGGATTCAGCGGGTTACATTAAGCGTAGTTTGGCTAAAAAACACAGCACCAGATTACCTAATATTAGTGTTTGTGACCGGTCGGAATTTTCGGCCGGACGGCCGGCCTGATGGTCGCCGGCCGGCTCCGGCCGAAAAAAGCCGGGGCGCCGGCCGGCCGGTTAAAAACACCGGCCGGCCAGCCAGATTCAACCGACTTGACTCGAAGATTCGACTGACAAAATTAAGCCGGCATAACAATCCGGCAGGCTAAGTTTATGCCAAAATGACACTCTGGACTGGTGTTATCCAAAAATTCGGCTGCTCCGGCCGGCCGGCCGGTCACAAACGGCTAATATAACGCAGTGAAACTTTGTTCTCTCTAAGATATGTAATCTATATATATATATATATATATGTAATTACGGTACACCAACAAGAGCAAACATCTAATCCACCAAGTTCATTGCACACCTATGCTCAAGCGTACAGTTTGTGCTGTGTTTCAGGCTTCGGGAGCGCTCAGGCGTGCACGGGTGTGGGCCAGGTGTTCACGGTGCTGCACACGGTGACTGGGATTCCGCTGTCTGTGCTCTTGCTGGCCGATTTGGGACAACGCAGCTGTGCTCTTCTTATATGGCTGCTCGGATCCGCTAGGAAATATAAACGACGATACAAGTAAGACATAGTTTGTCTGGAAGACATAACTCTGGAAGACATAGTTTGTCTCCCAATAACAGTAGGTGTGTTTACATCCTAATGAGTTAGTTATCTAATACCAACAGCGTGTGTCGTTGTGACTTGTGACTAGCCGGAGAGCGACATTCAAGCGAACGACCAAATTATGCCGACATAACAGTCCGGCCGGTTACAACAGGCTTAGGGGGTGGGCAGTGCTTAGGGACAAAGGGACAAGTGGTCAGTGCTTAGGGACAAAGGGACAAGTGGGCAGGGCTTACGGACAAAGGGACAAGTGCGCAGTGCTTAGGGACAAAGGGACAAGTGGGCAGTGCTTAGGGACAAAGGGACAAGTGGGTAGTGCTTAGGGACAAAGGGACAAGTTGGCAGTGCTTAGGGACAAAGGGACACGTGTGTTTGCCTAGAGCACAGAAGCAGGAGAAGCAGAAGCTGAAATGGCTGGCCTCGTTCGACTCGTGCCACGACCTCGAGCGCCAGCGGCAGTCCAGCATGCCCCAGAGCATCCCCCTCTGGCTCAGCATCACCCTCCTGCTCGCCACCTTCCTAACCAGTGCCGCCGTCATGATCCTCTGCTCCATCACTGGTTAGCCCCATGTCCGCTCAGCCGGCAAAATTACGAAATGATCACCGAAACACTAACGGTGGAATGCATAAAGGCAGACTTAGCTTGATCGGGCTAAACGCAGTCTAAGGACAACATTCTAACCAATGTAATACGTGTAGAAGTTTCCGTTACGATGTTCTAAATCATTGAAATAGAAAGCCATAGACTGGTTTTAACGTTAGACTGCTTTTGTGCATTCTACCGTAAGGGTCAATTTTAACTTATAGCCATATATTATGCCCGTTCAGCCGATTGGAGGTGGAGCAGCGATTACGCTCCGCCCACGTCGTGAGATTACGATGGCTTGTTTGGGGGCCGAGCTAAAAGACTGTTGCAGTCTGATTGGCGGGTGACTTCGCAACAGGACCCATTTGAGTAATGTGGCAAGCCGCAAGACCCATTTTCGTCGCAGGACCCCAACTTTACCACTATCATGGAAAATATATACATACCTAAAATTTTTTAGTTCGATGTCGAGCCGTCGAGCTTTGTCGACACAGTGCAACATCAAGCACAATTTGGGAAACCAGCCTAGTGGCATCCAGTGGCACCTTACCCCTACAAATTTACCGTATTGCGTTCATCAATGATTATATGCTTTACTGTAGATAATATTGTGCTAGAAAGGGTGTTTTGGAAATTCTTAAAACGGGTGATCGGAGGATCTTTTGTACCTGTTGTGTGACAGTTGCGACGGTTGCACATTTTCAGGTTTGCCTTTGGATTAGTCCTCAGGCTTAGGGTTTAGGCAACTTTTATTCGTCTCTAATCACTCACATGATACCCGTGTTCTTTTTAGAATCTCGTGGTCGGGGGGACTTCTGGACGTATCTGTACGAGTGCTTCGTGTTCCAAATCATTGGGGAGTACAACCTGGAGAACTTCAGCACCGTCATTCCCCTCTTCGTCACTGTCTACGTCGGACTGGCCACCGTGTCCACTGGCATCTCCATCGCCGTGCACAACGTCCGCGCTGTGGTCGACCGGCTGAAGGAGAAACTGCCTGAAATAGCCGCTACCCATTTGGATAACCCCAAAAGTAGGACTAGCTTGGTCATAAATGGTCATAAAGTAAGGACCAAAATTACTTGATGCTGCTACAGACGCCGGAGGCCGGAGTCAAACAGGAGTCAGAGTCATTTAGTTTACTACAGTTTGACTCTAGAATCCAGTGACTCCGATTCCGCTTTGACTACGGAGTCTGTAGCAAGTAATTTTGATCGGACTGACTGTACGTGACCGTAAGAATGTCCATTTGTCCGTTCATATTTGCCTGTTTGTCCACAGACCGCACGACTGCACGACTCACACAAAGTTCCGGTCTAAAATTCAAAGATGCGCGGGAGAACCGGCGAGGGGGTTTCGCGACCCACGGCGGAGAGGGCTACATGTTTTTGATATTTGTTTTTCGACTTCAATTCATTTTTGGGGCACTTTTTTGTCATCAAAGGTGACGGTGGGTGGGGCGGCAAGGCCGTAAAAGGGCACGTAAGGATCCGAAGGGGAATTCCAACCATCCACATGATTACCCACGCTCCACCCCCATGTCATTTCTGATCTATACCTAGATACCTAGACCCCTGTGATTTCAGATCCAACCATCGAAGCGGAATCATCGTTCAAGAACATCATTGAGAAAGTGATTCGCGAGCACGCGTCCCCTCTGGAGCGGTCATGCATTTCGAGGGACTTGGTTGAGGACTTAGCTGAGGCTTTGCGGAAAGAAGAAGCTCTGCAGCTAACGGTCGCCGCGCTACAAGAAGCCGAGACTAAACTGGCCGCCGCTGAAGCCGCCACACAGCTCAAAGGTCAGCTAGGGGTCACAGGGAAATTTTTCCCCTGTGAAATTTTTCTAAAAGGAAGAATATAAATACGGACATTTTTCCATCGGCGTTTTTCCATGTTTCCATGAGGGACGCATCGGCGGAAACACTTCGATGGGTTTTTGGCAAATTTGAAAACTCACACTTGAAACTCAGTGTCACTTCTGGGCCTGGCCGCATGTTCGACGGGATACACAGGCCACCAAGTTAATTGTGTATATATGTAGCCATGTAGGATGATAGGTATTATAGGCGCTGTTAGTATTACGGGCGATTCATACTAACAGCGATTTATGTCCATTCAGCGTTCAAACAGCCGAAAAAAGTACGAGAAAACTAAAGCCTAGTTCATAGTTGTCCGTAGTTGTACGTGTCCGAGTCCGTGTCCGTGTCCGGAAGGTTGTCCGTAACATTTGTCCGTGTCCGTGTCCGTAAGCAACATTAATTCATACTTCTACGGACACCCTACGGACAGTGTGTATGCATATAAAACAAGATCGTCTGCTGAGTGAGAAGTGTCCCTCCTGATTGAGTACTGATCATGACCTTGGAGTGTCTATATTCCGCAGGAAATATAAAACGCGGCCATAACCGCGCATTAGAGCAAGGATTTGGCAAAGAGCGAAGCATTAAAAAAAATGTAATCCACTGAAGTCTCAAAGGTGTGTAAACCTACTAATAAATTGAGGCAACTAAATTTTTAATGACTAAATATAGCTAACTGTAGTTCATTAAAGATACAATGTTTGCTGCCGACTGGCGAGTTTAACTAATCATCGTTCTTGTTCAAGATATACTGTGGTGGCAACGAATAATAATAACATATATCTAAGCATGCGCCTACGGTTGTCAAATTCAAGGTAGAATTTTATTTTATTTCAGTTTATGTAAAGCTTTCTCATGTGTTTCAATAGACACTGCTTGCTGAGTTGCTTCACAGCACTGCTTTACATCAACGTCTTCGCAACGGCCGGATTCGCTCAGTTGGTAGAGCGTCCGATTCTTAATCGGTAGGTTGGTGGTTCGAGCCCACTCCGGCAGTCACTTTTTGAAATTTCAGCGTACCGATCTTCTGCAATGCAGGCAGTCAGGCACTCCAGAATCCATCACTAGCTGATCGACCTACCTTCCCTTCCAGTGTTAATTAACACTGGAAAATTGACCTACCCATAAATACATAGGATTCAGAGATTCAGAATATGGTACATACGCGGCCCCTGAGGGGGCCGCGTAATAACGCCTACACATTCTGCAGTGTACCAAGTGTATTAGAATGCAAGCTTCAAAAAATCAATAAAAACGTTCTAAGCACACTAAAATGAAGCTGCTGAGCTAAAATTACTAGAAATTCAACATTATTTTACTATGCGCGGATGAATTTTATGTACACGCGCCTACACGTGACTATAAAGGCCATAATCTGATTGGCCAATTCCTTACGGACACGGGCAAAAGTTGAGCTGAATTCAACTTGACTTCCGGACTTCTGGACAGCCTTTACGGACACTCACGGACAAGTTCTTACAGACATCCGGACAACTGTGGGTAACGAACGCGTGTAAGCGAAATCGAAATAGCACTTTTTTGCTATAGCGCTTTTTTATGCGCTATATGCGCTATAAGCGCTATGAAATTTGCTATTATGCGCTATTTGCGCTATAGCGCTTTTTGGGGGTGCTATATGCGCTATTTGCGCTATCGAGGGTGCTATATTCGCTATTTGCGCTATAGCGCTTTTTTGGGGGTGCTATATGCGCTATTTGCGCTATATGCGCTATCGAGGGTGCTATATGCGCTATTTGCGCTATAGCGCTTTTTGGGAGTGCTATATGCGCTATTTGCGCTATATGCGCTATTGAAGGTGCTATATGCGCTACTAGCGCTATAGCACTTTTTGGGAGTGCTATATGCGCTATTTGCGCTATATGCGCTATCGAAGGTGCTATATGCGCTATTTGCGCTATAGCGCTTTTTGGGAGTGCTATATGCGCTATTTGCGCTATAAGCGCTATCGAAGGTGCTATGTGCTATTTTTTTGGATATGGATGAAACTTCTACAGCAAAATGGCCAGGGGGGATTTGAACCACCCATTGCTAGATTCCTAGCTTAACGCTCTACCAACTGAGCTACGCTGGCCTATTGGTGTTTGTGTTAATTTCACTTTAAATAGTGATGCTGATTTTGGATAGCGCTTATAGCACCTGAGGGTGCTATTTGCGCTATTTAGGCGCTATTTTCTGTGATTGGCTAACTTATTGCAAATTTTTGTACTTTTTACTACGTATACAATTCATCAATAAAAAAGAAGTTTTAAATTTTTTTTTTAAATTTTTTGTTTGTCTTTTAGTCGATAATATAAAAAAATAGCGCATATAGCAAAACGATAGCGCATCAAAGTGCTATAAGCGCTATTTTTTTCATAGGCTTAAAAAATAGCGCTTATAGCACATGAGGGTGCTATTTGCGCTATTTAGGCGCTATTTTGTGCTATTGGCTAATTCATTGCAAATTTTTGTACTTTTTACTACGTATACAATTCATCAATAAAAAAGAAGTTTTAAATTTTTTTTTAAATTTTTGTTTGTCTTTTAGTCGATAATATAAAAAAATAGCGCATATAGCAAAACGATAGCGCATCAAAGTGCTATAAGCGCTATTTTTTTTATAGGCTTAAAAAATAGCGCTTATAGCACATGAGGGTGCTATTTGCGCTATTTAGGCGCTATTTTGTGCTATTGGCTAATTCATTGCAAATTTTTGTACTTTTTACTACGTATACAATTCATCAATAAAAAAGAAGTTTTAAATTTTTTTTTAAATTTTTGTTTGTCTTTTAGTCGATAATATAAAAAAATAGCGCATATAGCAAAACGATAGCGCATCAAAGTGCTATAAGCGCTATTTTTTTCATAGGCTTAAAAAATAGCGCTTATAGCACATGAGGGTGCTATTTGCGCTATTTAGGCGCTATTTTGTGCTATTGGCTAATTCATTGCAAATTTTTGTACTTTTTACTACGTATACGATGCTTCAATAAAAAAAATATTTTTAAAATTATTTCCAATTTTTTGTTTGTGCTCTAGTCGACGATATAAAAAATAGCGCATATAGCAAAACGATAGCGCATCAAAGTGCTATAAGCGCTATTTTTTCATAGGCTTAAAAAATAGCGCTTATAGCACATGAGGGTGCTATTTGCGCTATTTAGGCGCTATTTTGTGCTATTGGCTAATTCATTGCAAATTTTTGTACTTTTTACTACGTATACAATTCATCAATAAAAAAGAAGTTTTAAATTTTTTTTTAAATTTTTGTTTGTCTTTTAGTCGATAATATAAAAAAATAGCGCATATAGCAAAACGATAGCGCATCAAAGTGCTATAAGCGCTATTTTTTTCATAGGCTTAAAAAATAGCGCTTATAGCACATGAGGGTGCTATTTGCGCTATTTAGGCGCTATTTTGTGCTATTGGCTAATTCATTGCAAATTTTTGTACTTTTTACTACGTATACGATGCTTCAATAAAAAAAATATTTTTAAAATTATTTCCAATTTTTTGTTTGTGCTCTAGTCGACGATATAAAAAATAGCGCATATAGCAAAACGATAGCGCATCAAAGTGCTATAAGCGCTATTTTTTTCATAGGCTTGAAAAATAGATGGTGCTTTTTTTGCACTATTTAGGCGCTTGGGCGCTGCTTGGACTTTTATTATTACTGGATTATCATTACTGGATTATTATTATATGGTAATTATTTACTGCCTTAAACTATTTCTCGTTTTTTTCCTGCTTAGCAAGTAAGTTATATATTTTTACGCGGCGGCCTCAGCCGCCGCGTATATACTATAGTGCAAACGCTCTATATGTTTGCACGTAGTTCAGCTGTGACACTGTTGGCAGGTCACTAAAACACACTATTTGTGTGTGCGTGTGTATCAAGAGCAGTACGTAAATAGAGTCACTGTTGACCGTGCTTCACAATTCATCATTCGCCAGTCTGTCTGTCTGGCTGGCTGTTTTTGTACACAGCAGACAGTCTGCATTAGATACTCGTATAGGAATTATCGATAGTGCTTGCATTGTATGCATTTGCATAGTGATTTTTATGTGGATTTTTGTATTTATTTTTTAATATTGTGATCACAAAGACTAACCGAGGAGAGAAAGTGAAACTGAAAGTCACCTGTAATCACAGAAAGAATTAAAAATTGAACGTCGAAAACCCTGCAGAAAGACTTAGTAATAATATTAATAATAATGCGTTTGTTAGCTAATAGCCACATGCATCAAGATAGCTCTTTTTCTGCTGGATCATATTGTGGCTTACAGTGCACAGCGATTGATTTTTACGCGGCAGCCTCAGCCTCGCGTTCTCGCGAGTCGTAATACGTTGGCTTCAAAAAATGCGAAAAAGTGCCGCGTTTTATATTCGATAGAATATCCTCAGCACTGCAAGTATATCACACCGCAATATATCTAAAATAAATTTATCCTTACTCGCAAAACGTGCTTGTTTTGTTTATTTTGCTTTAATGATTTGCTTGTAGTAGTAATAGTTTTTTAATATTAATATGCTGGAGAATACTTTATTTGCTTAACGTTACGAGTACTTGGTATTTCTAAAATTTATAATTTGGAATCAGTGAATATTTCTTGAGTAATAAGTCATGTTGGGTGATTGCCTAGGGCTTGGTGATTTCCGTAGGCTTAAAAAATAGCGTTTATAGAAGTTGAGGGTGACATTTGCGCTATACTGTGCCATTGGCTAGTTTATTGAAAATATTTGTACTTCTTCTTTACCTAGGCCTACGGTTAGTTATGGCCTGGGCTTAGGCTTACACTTAGGCTTAGGCTTAGGGCTTAGGCTTAGGCTTAGGCTTACGCTTAGGCTTAGACTTAGTAGGCGCCTACTAAATCTTCTTACCCTTCTAGGGTTTCATTTTGAGTAACCAATAGGAGGGAAAAATGGAAAGTCATGTTGGGTGATTGCCTAAAATATTAACTAATAGGAGCGAGGGATGGAAAGCCTACAGACCCAACAACCGGGGGGGGGGGGGGGGGGGGGCCGAGAATCTTCGCACCCTTCTAGGGTTTCATTTTGCGTAACCAATAGGACCGAAAAATGGAAAGTCATGTTGGGTGATTGCCTATAATTTTGACTAATAGGAGCGAGGGATGGAAAGCCTACAAACCCAAAAACCGGGGGGGGGAGGGGGGGTGGGCGCCTACTGAATCTTCTTACCCTTTTAATAATAATTTTAATATTCTTATTATTAATTGAGGGATCGTATTGGTAATAAAAAGTACAAAAATTTTCAGTATTTTAGCCTATAGCATAAAACAGCGCGTAAATAGCGCAAATAGCACCCTCACGTGCTATAAGCGCTATTTTTAAGCCTATGAAAAAAATAGCGCTTATAGCATTTTGATGCGCTATCGTTTTGCTATAAGCGCTATTTTTTTATATCATCGACCAGAAGACAAACCAAAATTTTAATATCATTTTAAATTTATTTTTTTTATTAAGGGATCGTATACGTAATGTAGTAAAAACTACAAAAAATGTCAATAAATTAGCCAATAGCACAAAATAGCGCAAATAGCACCCTCAGGTGCTATAAGCCCTATTTTTTAAGCCTATGAAAAAAAGTAGCGCTTATAGCACTTTGATGCGCTATCGTTTTGCTATATGCGCTATTTTTTTCTATCACTTATTAAAACACCAAGTAAAACTTTAAAATAATTTTAAACTTTTTAATTTTAATTGAGAGATTGTATACGTACTAAAAAGTACAAAAGTTTTCATTAAAATGGCCGATAGCACAAAATAGCGCCTAAATAGCGCAAATAGCACCCTCAGGTGCTATAAGCGCTATCGAATAAAATAAAAATTTTATTTAAGTAAAAATAGCGCCTCCAGAAAAAAATAGCACCTGCCATGCGCTGTTATAGCGCTGTGCTATTATAGCACTTTGATATTTTTCGGATTTTGAAATGTGCTATAATTTGCCAAAAAAGCGCTATTTTCCAAAGCGCTATAGCCGCTATTTTAGGTGCTATATGCGCTATATAGCGCGTATAGCGCTTAAAAGGGGGGGGGTGGAGGGGCGGGGGAGGGGGGGAGGGAGGGTACCTGTCGTAGCGTATATAGTGCAAATAGCGGGGGTGGGGTGGGGGGGGTAAAATCTCGTGCTCGTGCACGCTTACACGCGACATCTACCCAACTGTGAATCAAACTACTCTTACAGACACGGACACGGACTCGGACAGCCCTTACGGACAACTATGAACCGGGCTTAAGCCCCCACTCCCCAACTGATTATTTCGTAATTTTGCCGGCTGAACGAACATTATAGTTGCTTGCTGTAGGTAAGTATGACTCGACCCTACATCAAGACATCTTGCAGATTTTACATAAGCCACCAACGTTTGTTTGCAGTGGTGCGCCAGCGAACGGACAGCAGCACAATCTGCGACAAAGTGGAGGTGTTTCTGAACAACTCTCCGAAGTCGCGAACGCTGGGGGTGGGCAATCACCTGAGCCAGACAACTGGGGAATCCCAGACAGAGGACCCTCCGGACGAGCGCCCCCCCAGCCCGGACACCCTGGACCAAGCCATCAGTACTGAGTCCATCATCATCCTAGAGCACCCGCCCCCTCCCACACCCCTGCTTCTGCACCAGGCTGTCAATACCGTGGTAAATATAGATTGTGTCATGAGTACATAGTAGTGTCTCTGTCTCACTCTTTGTATATAAAAGTGAGACACAATTATGTATGCTTTATTTTGCAAATATTTGAGGATAAAAGTACAGTCGCAGTAAATCCTGTTTGACCCGATGGGGAAAATTTGGGAACTGTCTTTCTGGTCTGAGGCGACCCATACAGCACGCCACGAATAGTGTTTGTGACCGGCCGGCCCGGCATAAACTTTTGAAAAAACAATTTCAGCCAATTCCAGTGTGTCATTTCGGCTTACTGTCTGCCGCACTGTTATGCCAGCCTAATTTGGTCAATCGATGGAATGTGTCCGACAGGCCGATGTTTAAACCGGTCAGTCACAAACGCTACCCACGAGGTCACATGGCGCCACAAAGTAGTTATGCTATTTTCAGAGTCCCTCGGTGGAGCACAAGCAAACGGAGACGGTCCGGAAGCAATTCTCAGACGCCACCAGTCTGACCGTGGAAATGAGACGCTGGGAACACCAGGGGGTTCAGGTCGTCCCTGTGGCGGGGACAGATGCCCAGTGTCAGGCGGAACCCTCTGTTGTCCACCGAAAAGTGCAGTGCGCCGGGTCTTCCTCCAAACAACCCTGGAAATACTGACTCTTGTGTCGTATCTGTGGTGCTAAGTGCCTCTCTGCTTCTACACTGCTTTCTCAAACATCCCTTGATCTCGTATGACCGGTACGGTTGCTTTGATGCGACCTGTTTTCAACTGATTCGATGTTTACCAGTCGTACCAGAGGACCTGAAGTTTTCGTTGCGGCTTTTGTGTTCTGGATCTTATCGAACTTTCTTTTTGGCGCTAAAGCGATAATTGTGAAGGATATTTATAACTATTATATGACAACAGAACAGTGATTTGGTTTGCGTACCTTTTTACTTCCAGCGAAATTACTCCTGAGTTCGAAATGTCTATTTGTTTAATGGAAAAGCTAACATTGTGATAACTTTAGCAGGAGCTTTTCAAGCAGATTACAAACTACTTTACGTATATATAATTATAGATTTTGTATTAAACGACGTGTCACTGTATGTAGGATTATCTTTGCATCGTGGATTTGTTCCTTCAGCCAACTTAAAATGATTGTATAATATATATTGTAGACTCAGTGCTGCAAGTAAATGGCCGATCTCTAAATAAAGTAAAAATATTACCACCGAACTATACGTACGGCAAAAAATAGAAACTAAACCTCACTGCGGATGTCAATCCATTCATTATTGTAAAACTACCTACTATTTTCTCTAAATAAATGAATTCATAAAAGCCAATAGAAACATTTATTCAAAATTGCACATACATAATCCTATGCAAACTGCAAACCTACTAAACCAAACAGTGTACCAAATAATATTTTCAGTTTTTATAAGACGTCTGCAATTAAGGTCATATAATATTGGGACTGGGGGGCGGGGCGGGACAGTGGCCAACCCGCCACAATTGAGAAAACGAAGGGGAATATCATAAAAATTGTGAGCGAAAAAATAAACTGTCGTTTTTACAAAAATTTTGCAATAGGGTATTATTTGTACTCAATGACCACTCATCACGTGAATACGTGATGCTTAAAGCCCGGTGCATATTTTGTCCTTTCGGACACAGGGACAAAGACAATTTTCGGTCAGCTGCTGTAAAAAATTGACAAAAGCAACCCAGCTAATTTTTTGCATACCATCTGGAAGTGACTTAGATTTCTTTCGTGCGAAAAATTGGCTCATTTTGGCCATGTACTTTTCTTGGAATAAGGACAAAACGATAAAGACAAGGACAAGGACGAGTATGAACCGGGCTCAAAGTGAACTGAAACAAAACCAGAATTATTACTAAATCCGTTTTGTTCTCAGCTTTCACTTGACTACTGACTGACTACACAGAATTAAAGCATTAAGTACAATAATCAGTCAACTGTAAAAATATCACTATTCGAATCACCAGATTCGCAATCAAGATCAACAACCTGAGTGTCTTTTTCAGGCACTAAAACTTTTCGTTTTTTGGTCTTCAATGGAATGTCTCCATTTGCGGATTGTTTTCTTTTGGCTGTTTGTGTCTGGGGTGTGAGTTGGAGCAGAATTTTGTGCTCAGCATCCTTTAGCAGTGGCGCTTTGGGTCCGGGCACCACATAGCTGATGATACTGTAGGGCGTGAAGTGAAAGTCTTCGCGTAAATAATCTAAAAAAATAACAAAATATGTGTATAAAAAATAAAATAAAAATTAATAATAAAGAAATACGCGTGCTCAAGGGCAAACGCTTTGGGATTCAAATGGGGTGAACATTATGATCGTGAAAAGTTCTTTATGCCAATTTCATGTGAAAGATGAATGAAATCTTACAATATCAATTTGATTGTAAAAAATTCCTCCGCGGCTGAAACGTTGACTCAGGTTTCAATATTAAACGAATTCAATGTACTGCTAACGAAAGCCCAGAAAATTGCGCAGAACGGCTAAACAGCCTAAACCGTGACCAGTTTCAAGACAAAAATCAACAGTTTGGCGTTTAGTTTACTTCTAAATGCCATGACGCAAGAATGAGCCGAAGTAGAGTTACTGAAATTACTCTTTAAATCCAGGTAATATTATCGTTTTAAATCCAAACAGCTATCTGTAGGGCAAAAAATTAAAGCTTTAACTTAAGTTCCGGGTCAAACTCGAAGTTTAATTAAAACTCCCATACTTTAATTTTTAAAGTTATAGTCATTGATTTTCGGCTTACTTTAACTTAAATTGGCACCTGTACTTTACTTTAACTTAAACGAAAATGGTTAAACTTTTTGTCCTATCTAGACAATTTGCCAATTTTAAATGCAGTTAAT
The DNA here is from genome assembly GCA_030248245.1 of Trissonchulus sp. WLG1_4. Lineage (NCBI taxonomy): Eukaryota > Metazoa > Nematoda > Enoplea > Enoplida > Ironidae > Trissonchulus > Trissonchulus sp. WLG1_4. Next base: position 13,188 of record JASANF010004863.1, read on the forward strand.
CCAATCCAGTTAATTTATTTGAATATCATAACCCCAAGTCTCAAAATCCATGCCCCCCCTAAAATATAAAACCATCCATCTGACCATTGAGCAGCATGTGAGCCACAATGGTCTCCCACTTGAGACGTAGCTTGTCTCTGGCCCCTCCCCCCGCCCCCCTCGTCACCCCCTCCACCAATTTCAGTCCAGTCAGTCTGGCGCCATCCTTGACCCCCCCTGCCGCCACCGCCACTAGTCGTCTGGCTTCCTCTGTCACATCCATTTCCCCCCCATTCCCCGCATTAGTTGCTCTGAAAATAGCAGTAGAGTCAAGAATATGGCTGGAGATATTTGGGGATCCGTAACCAAAGTCTGACCAAAAAATGCTGGACCCTGAGACAAAGAAACACGCGATTTCATTACGAAAAGAACGATTTGTAAGCCTCAAGAGTACAGCGAGAGCGAGTAGTCACAAAAAGCACGCCACCTGTTTTCTCTTCAGCAATTTCTGGTATAAAACGACCCCCCATAAATCAAAAAGCCCTAGAATTTTGAAACATTTTTAAAACTGTCGAAAAACAGAGCCATTTAAACAAAATGCGATTTTTACCCAATTTCGCCCAAAATTTCGGGACCGTCGCCCCGCGGACTTATCGCCTCCCCTCTCATGTACTGGCACATTCTATTAATCATATCCATAACCACCAAGGCAGGGAGGGCTTACATAATTATATCTGTACGTATGATTGGCAAACCCACTACCAAGCCAAACCTACTGCGCCAAGCAATTATCACACTGCTGTTGACACCACTCTGGTTGCCAGGTCTCCCCAAAATGACTGGCCAGACATCGTCTGCGACAGAGCCTAGGCTCGTGCACATAGGCCAGCATGGCGTACAGGTTGGCCGTGCCCTTCTTCTCCGTACACACCATGGTGCTTTGGCGAAAGACATCCGCCAGGCGATAGTAGACGATGCAGTGGGCGGTGGAACCGTCACGGCCTGAAACATAGGGCCATGTGAAGAGGGGTGAACACGATAGTGAAGGAAACATTATACTTGCCAAATTTAGCAGACATAAAAAGCAGACTAAAAAACGACCAAACCCTCCGCGTGTGTGTGTTCTAAATTGTTGCTTCGGTGACAAGACGACAGTACGGCATAGGGTAAGGGTCCATTCATACTTTTATAGCCGTATGTCCGTTTAGATCGCCAATATATTAAACAGTCCCGCTACTATCTGATCTAATAAAGTTATTAGTTAATGTCAGTTTTTTTGTAATTTTGCCGGCTGAACGAACATACGGCTGTAAGTATGAAGCCTTAGTCTTTGGCTAATGCTTACACGGACGAGTATACAAACTGTTTGTAGTTCTACCGTAGACCTATAGTCGCCCTTCAGTAGCCTACCAGCCCGCCCGCTCTCCTGGTAGTAGTTGTGAATGGACTTTGAAATGGTGAATGACAAAGGCCACGCCTGGTTTGTTGATGCCCATGCCAAAGGCCACCGTGGCCACGATCACGTGACAGCGCTGGCCAGACAGCCAATCAGCGTGCACGGCGCTCCGGTCGGCCAGGGGAAGGTCGGCGTGATAGCAGCCTGCCTGAAAGCACAAAGCCTTAAACGTTGGGGCCGTATTCTCAGAATTACCTGCAGGTAAGGTTAGGCTAACTTTATCCACAGGTAAGATGAAGTCGTATTCTCAAACAATGACTAAAGCCAACGTGATGGCTAAGGTTACCTTTAATATTCGGGCCAGAAAAGTGCTTTATCTTGTTTTGCAGCTAAAGTTAATGTAGCAAATTTTTAACCTCAACCGTCGATGTTAACCTGTTTTTATTTGTAACTTTACCTTTACCCACAGAATTAACTTTACCTTCACGGCTTCAGCTTACCTGTGGGTAAAGTTAGCCTAACTTTACTTGCAGCTAATTTCGAGAATACGGCTTAGCCTAACTTTACCAGCAGGTAATTTTGAGGCAATGGGGGGTGAGCACAATCCTCTGGGGGTGGATTTCACAAAAGTGGTTTTACTAAAGTCTGACCAAAAAATGCTGGACCCTGAGACAAAAAAGAAACACACGATTTCATTACGAAAAAAACAAATTGCAAGCATCAGCGTACAACGAGTAGTCACAAAAAGCACACCGACTGATTTGTCTTGGGGTTCGACAATTTTTGGTCAGACATCAATAACCGGGTTCTACGTACGTTTTGCATGACTTGCACATAATTTCATTACGAAATATTGCCTGGTTTGTTACGAAACTAGTCGATCCTCCTGAATAGGATAGGGTAGGGTTGTCCCGGATTGTCAAATCTGGGGGGGGGGCTTGCAACAGCAACCCCGCCCCCACTTACATCTGTGAATGCAATATATATAATACCTTTATTCCGACACTGCACAAATACTGCGTGACCAGTTCGCTTTCTTTGCGCGAAAAGCAGTAAACGATGCCAGGTTGCCGGGCAAATCGAGTCTGGATCAGCTCAGCCAGATCGAGCAAATGTTGCTGACTGTCTGCCGGCTTCTGTCTGACCTCGTAGAATAGGTTGGCTCGATTGAAGCCTGCTCGAAAAACTAGCGCGTCTCCTAAGTCCAGCATGTCCTTTACATCTTCCAATGCTTCTGCGGTGGCCGTGGCCGTCAGACCTAAAAAGTAAATAAAAAACAAAATTAGTATAAAAAATAAAAAACTAAACTCTTACGGCCACAGATGTAAATGCGTAGGTCTGAGGAGGGGCGAGTCCCCTCACATTCGAAATTAAGAGACAAGACCCCCCTCAGATTTGACCCATCGGGACATCGGGACAAGTCCCCCTGCTTGGTGCTGAAAAAAGCTGTTGGATAACTCAAAAATTGACCCCGATCGCTGTAAAATGCTTAAAAAATGCCCAAAAAGTTAAAATGACAAAATTTTACAAAAAAAATTAGATTTTAATTAAATTTCAAAAAATCCCGAACAAGACCCCCACCCCAGACTGAGACAACATGTACATTTATATATGCTTACGGCCGTTTCTTATCCCCGATCCTATTCTCGAGTGCTGATCACCAATTCACAATGTTCAATTTTCAAAAAGTTCGAAACTACCCTTGGTAACACGCACGTTTTAGTTAAAACCATTTAGTCTGTCGAAATGCAAAATTTATGTCCGCTCAGTCAGGAAGTTTTAAAACAATTTTTTACACCGTTTTCATTTACTCCGATAAAAAACTATGCCCCCCCCCAATTAAAATTACTGGAGCAAGCAACCCACTCACCCAGAACGGGCACTTTGGGAAACTGTCGTCGGACCATCGTGAGAAACTTGTAGTCAGGTCTAAAATCGTGACCCCACTGAGAGCAACAGTGGACTTCGTCGATCACGATTCGATCCAGTCTCTTCATTTCGGCCACTTTTTCCAGCTTATTCATGAATCGTTTGCTCTTGGCCAATTTCTCGGGCGTCACGAACAAAATCCGCAGCTCACTCTTCGCATCCACCATGGCGTTCTGAAATCAGGGAAAAATTATATATATACGTTTTTAATCAAAGGTCGGCGAAAGGTCAACGATGGATGAGTCAATTTCTGAAATGAACAAAACGGATACGATCAAAGTTTGATTGTTAGCTAATCTCAAAATAATTGACATAATTGATTTATTATGTGAACTAGGGTAAATTTAGGATTCTCTATTTTTGCACAAACAAAGTAAGTCTGGGTAAACTGCAGATCGTGTGCAGAAAATTAAACAAAACAAAACAAAAAATTAAATTCTGCCAATGCTTCACACCAGCTGATCAAAAATGTTATATACTTATCATCATATTTTTAAGGACGAATAATGTGAACCTCACACTGCACACAGACAAAGAGACATAGAACAAAGATTGTCAAAGAAACTTCGCAAAAATAAACAACAAAAGGCAGCGCAACAGTCGACAATCCACTATATATTATGTAAATAAAAAACAATTACTATTACCTAACAAAACAATTAGCAAACAACGCAAAATAATTAACAAAGCAGATTGTCAAAGTACCGAACCTGTATGGCTTGCACCTCCTGTTTGCTGCTGTTGGCCGTAAACAGGGCAGCGTTCACGCCCAGTGTCCTTAGGGCCATGAGTTGGTCTTCCATCAGCGACACCAAAGGACACACGACCAGCGTAAGGCCACGACTCACCACGGCCGGCAGCTGGTAGCATAGAGACTTGCCCCCGCCTCTAACAAACAAACAAAAAGCACTGCTCACGACACTAATCCCCAACCGGATTAAGCGGACTATGTAGATAAAATAACACGACATATACAGATGAAGTATGGCTGAAAAGTTTATATTATTTTTTATATATCCAAGAACGCGAGCAAAGTTTCATATATTTTGTAATCGTGATATATACAGGGGTGCGGGGGAAACCGCTAAGGGCGTTGCGGGGAAAACTCTAGACGGTTTGCCCCGAGTTCAAAACGTCCAAAACTGTACTACCAACCAAATTTTGAGCGAAGTTTCGACGCTTTTGACTGATTTTGAAATAGAAATTTCGCATATGAAAAAAAATCAAAATATGTACAAAACTGTCTGTTTTTGACAAATTATATTTTTTGACAGAATAACGTCTAACCTGAGCCTAATGTCTAATGTCCTAATGTCTAATAACGTCTAATGTCTTGGTTCAGTAGAAGATTCATTTGTTTCTTGAAGCAAAAATGCTTTCCCCAAGGTGCTCTACTACAAAAATTAGGTCCACTATTTTTCCCCCTCTAAGTGCATTTAACCCATTTTATATACTATGATTTTAATTTTTTATATACTATGCAAAAATTCGCAGTTTAAAAATCGCCTTCGCGACAAGTTGGAATCCCCCACCCCATTTTTCGAGACCAAAAACTGAGAATTAACAATGAGTAGTAACACACCCGTTGACATGATGAGAATAACGTTTTCCCCACTTAGTATAGCATTAATAGCGGACAGCTGAAGTTCTCTGAAACTAGAAAGCCCGAAAACGTCCCCGAGGGCACTGCGGACTTGCTTCGACCATTTGAATGACTCCGTTTCCCAACAACCGTCAAGAGCTCTGCGAATGATACAAAATTATATAATATGTAGATATAGCGTAACATAAGAACAGCAGTCAGAAAGGAAAAAAAAATAAACAGCAAAAACACAGCTCCAATACCAACGACAGAGAATACTTCTGCTCGTACAAAAAAATAAGCTCGTGCAAGATTCAAACAGAAAAAAAACAACCAAAACCACTACAATACGACGCTTGCTTATTTGCTTCATCAACGGCGAAGTACATAAAGGTTTAGTTTACCTATGGGCAACCCTGTTAGCGTTGGCCCGTTCAATTCGCAAGCGTTTCTCCAACAATTTCTGTCGCTGCAACTTTAGCTCACTAATCTGTTGGGAAATAATGGCCAGTTCCGCGTCGACAGCAGCCAAAGCGTCGGCGCACGAATTGGACGCTTCATAACTTTGCTCCATTTACAACACTGAAATAGTTCAGCAATGCTTAAAGGGAAATTTCACGTTTATGGTTCTTTTTGCCGCTCATGTGAACTGGGAAGGCCTGAAAGAAAAATTTTGTGTATTACCTGAGATATGGTTGACACTTGACAGCTTCCACTGGGGTTTTTAACAATTGGCTATATCATCAAGCGGGGTTAAATGCAGTTGGGGGGGGGGGGAATAGTGGACCTATTTTTTTGAGTAGAGCACCTTGGGGGAAGCATTTTTGCTTCAAAAACCCCTATTTCATTTTTTGGATTTTCTGAGATATGACCCTCCCAAATCTGAAACCTCAGTGCGGGATGTTTTCGCAATTTTTTTCCGAAGCCCTTGTTTTTTCCGTTCTAATCGTGTCTAAATGGTGTCAGATTATTGTTTACAATTTTTTGGAATCAAAACAACGGCTCTGTGACTGGTTTTCTGCCGAAAAAATCGCCAAATTCACCTGAAACGTCCAAATTTTGACCAAATTCAAACTTGGCCTTAATGCTTAGGCTTAGGCTTAGTATGGGGCTTAGGCTTAGGCTTAGGCTGGAATTCACAACCTAACACTAACACTAACTTTTCCCTTAAAAGTTAGTGAAACACTTAAATTTGGGCTTGAAACACTAACATTTTAAGTGTTTCGAGCCCAAATTTAAGTGTTTCACTAGCTTTTAAGGAAGAAGTTAGTGTTAGTGTTAGGTTGTGAATTCCAGCCTTAGTATCAGGCTTGGGGCCTATTCCTTTACCGGATTAAAGGGTTAATTATAATCGGACTAAACGGTTTAAAAATTAAGTTTAAAAATGCCATTCCAAAACCTCCGGACTAAACGGACTTAACTTCTAGCGCGCTGGTTTTTAATCGGACTAAACGGACTTAACTATGCACGCTAATGTTAAGCGTGCATGTTAAGTCCATTTAGTCCAGTGGTAGTTTTGGAATGGGGTCAGACTAAAATTAAGCCGCTGACTTATTTTAACTCGTTTAGTACATTTAGTCCGATTTGTCATTCCAAAACCTCGGACTAAAATAAGTCCAGTCCGTTTAATCTGGTAAAGGAATAGGCCCTTAGGCTTAGGCTTAGGTTCAGGCTTAGGCTCAGGCTTAGGCAATGAAAAATCGAAATTTTCAGAAAAAATCCTGCCAGCTTAGCCTAGAGAATCCTGCCAACTGAGCCTAGACGATGCCTTAAAACATCATAACGCACTCAAAACTATCCAAAAACAAATATTATAGCCATTTTTGGCTTCGAACTTTTGCCTACGTTCACTTCCAAAAACACTGAAAATGCCATTTTCAAGGGGTCATAGCTCAAAAAATCCAAATTTGTGAATAGGGGTTCTATTACAAAAAATGCTTCCCTCAAGGTGGTCTACTCCAAAAAATAGGTCCACTATTCCCCCCTCCCCAACTGCACTTGATCCATAACGCGTATACTTACTCAATTTTTTGTAGAAAAGCGCATGTATATGTAATTAACTGAACCCTCCCACAGGTGACAGGAACTCCCTCTGTTTCTAGAAAAAAAGAAAACGGAAAAAAACTAGTTAATTTTTTACCACCACAGCTAAGTCCTACCATAAGCCTAAAACAAAACCTCACTGTAATGTCAACAATCAGTTTTAGTTTTAAAAAAATTGCCGTGGTAAATGTAAACGGGCATTACGTGTTCAAAAGTAAAAATAGGTAAAAAATGCAGTGAAATCGCAGCGTTTGTGCACACGTTTTGTCAATGTTACTCATGTGAACACACTTCTGCATAGGCAACGCAAACGTACGACATATTTATTTTGCTAGCTAATCACTAGCTAAGCTTGGACAATGAATATCGTTGAATACGTAAATAAGCCGTTTCACTTTTACACGCTGCAATTTTTCAATTTTTTCGCAAAGCGCGTGTCTCCCACGAAGCGCACCAGGTTGGGATTGGGAAATTTTGCGAGCTTGACCTATGCGCAGTAAGTATGTAGCGTAGCCAGGATTTTCAAAAAGGGGTTAACCTATACGCTCATTACGGTGGTAGCTTCAGAAAAAAGTTTTGTAACTTTTCAAAGCCTGGACCTATTTACAAAATTTTTTCAGCATTTAGGAGCTTAGAAGTTGTTCTTTTAATGGTAGCAGCAGGTTTAGTTTTATTAGTATTTTTGCCTAAAACCAATTTTGCGCAAAAAATTTTCAGAATTTTAATTTTTGGGTGTGATTTTTTTTGTTTGATTTCCAGCTAAAGCTTACATCTTACCAATTTCTAACCTTGCCTATCCAAAAGAGCGTTCAATTTTGAACCCCACAAGACTTAAGGGATATGGGGAGACTCTGGATCATTAGGCAGAAAAATGCCGTTTTTCCGACTTATTTCAACCCTAAAGGCCGATTCACACGCTGCGATTTTACTGCGATTTTGCCGCTGCGTTTTCGCCGCTGCGGCAAAACGCACTGTCTGAACAGACGCAGCGATTTCCATGCGGAATGAATGCGTCTTGAATTTTCCGCAGCGTTTTAAACGCCAGACTGCAATTCGGCCTGCGATTTCAGTGCGTTTTGATGCTGCGGACGTGTTGGTTTCAACAATATCAGCAAAGCTGTTTCTCATATTTTTAAAACATTAAAGACGCAGCGAAATATTTTGCGAGACGCAACGTTTGTTCAGACGCTGCGTTTTGTGTGCGACACCCTGCGTCTTGCGTTTTGCGTCAAAATCGCAGCGGCAAAAACGCACCGTGTGAATCGGCCTTAAAGGCCGATTCACACGGTGCGTTTTTGCCGCTGCGATTTTGACGCAAAACGCAAGCCGCAGGGTGTCGCAAGCGAAACGCACCGTCTGAACAAGCTTTGCGGCCTTAGTGCGTCTCGCAGGTCAGTTTGCTGCGTCTTTACTGTTTCAAAAAAATGACAAATTGGTCCGCGAAATTTGTTTATGCCAACACGTCCGCAACATCAAAACGCAATGAAATCGCAGGTCGAGTAGCAGTCTGGCGTTTAAAACGCTGCGGCAAAATCAAGACGCAGGCATTCCGCACTAAAAACGCTGCGTCTGTTCAGACATTGCGTTTTGCGGGCGGCAAGCTGCGTTTTGCCGCAGCGACAAAAACGCTGCGGCAAAATCGCCGTAAAAACGCACCGTGTGAATCGGCCTTAAGGTTTTTAACACCAATAATTTCACTATAAATTTTTAATAAAAGGGGCGACATCTATTTTGGGGGCTGGAGTTCAAATTGGGGGCTTGGCTGACAATGGGGGTTTTTTATTTGTATCAAAAGATGGGGTAGGAAGCGTTTTATGGCCAAAAACAATTTTCCCCCTTGCCGAAGATTGACCTCTATCTATACGGTTGCAACTGAAGAATAGGGGAAAAATTCCAGCTGGACTTTTCTTTGCCGAAAAAACAGCATTTTATAGGTTTTTTGGTGCGCTGAGTTCATTTTTAGCACTTTTGCAGCGAAAAAAACGTTCATTTTTAGCTTTTCCAAAAAATTTAAAATTTGTCGAAAATTATCATTTTTTGTTATACGGGCTATTGGCTGGAATTCACAACCTAACACTAACACTAACTTTTCCCTTAAAAGTTAGTGAAACACTTAAAATTGGCCTCGAAACACTAACATTTTAAGTGTTTCAGGCTGAAATTTAAGTGTTTCACTAGCTTAATTCCAGCCATTGTCTAAAATTATCGCCAATAGGCAATACAGTCGTAATATCAGTCTGAAAATTGATCGTCGTAAAGTAACACATAAGAGTATGTTTAATTTAGCTTTGTTTGCAACATATTCTGCTCATTAATACCAAAAATCGTCATTTTTCCAGAGTTATAAAATAGACGAAATAAGCATCGTTAAACTGAGCTCACATACCAATTGTTATTGTTTTTTTTTGCATAGACAAGAGATTAATTACATTTTCCAAGAAAAAATAGCTATCTTTAGTTATAAGTAGCAATTTTTGTTAAATACGAATACCATAAATACGAATTCAAAACGTCACTAATGCTCAGCGTCACGCTTGCGCTGACGGTGCAACTGAAGAATAGGGGTAAAAATTCCATTTGAACTTTTCATTGCCAAAAAACATTTGATTCGTTTTTTAGTCCGCTGAGTTCATTTGTAGCACTTTTGAAGCGAAAAACGTTGATTTATGGCTTTTCGAAAAATTCAAATTTTGTCGAAAATCATCATTTTTCGACATATTGGGGTGAATTGTCGAAAGTTATCTTAATATAGTTGTAATATCAGTCTTTTTCAGAATTTAAATTTTAAAGTAAATTTAATTTTTTTCACTAAATTTTCAGAATTTTAATTTTTGGACAAAGTTTGATTTCCAGCTAAAGCTTACATCCTACAAACTTCTAACCTAGCCTATTCAAAAGAGTTCAATTTTGACCCCCCCCCCTAAGTTTGGGGGGTATAGAGGGACTCTGGAGCATTAGTCGAAAAAATTCCGTTTTTCCGACTTATTCCACACCTAAGGTTTAATAACCAATAATTTCACTCTAGATTTTTATTAAAAGGGGCGACAGCTATTTTGGGGGCTAGAGATCAGATTGGGGGCTTCGCTAACGATGGGGGTTCTATATTTTTATTAAAAGATGGGGTGGGAGGCAAGTGGCAGCCGGAAATAATTTTTCCCCGTGTTCTTCAGTTTGACCTGCGCTGACAGCCAATTTCGGTTCAAAGGTTCAGCTTTATTTATGATTCCACAGAAGCAAAAGCAACTGCCCTTTTATTTGATGCAAGCAACTACATATGACTAATCTTTTGCTAACGCACATACTAAGCCCAAACTTAAGCACTAAGCCTCAGCCGAAGCACTAAGCCTAAGCCTGAGCTCCGAGTCTGAGCGCTATGCCTAAGCACTGAGCCTAAGCCTGAGGCATAATTTTATGGGAAAACCTGCTAATAAACATCAAAAATAATTTTGCTGCACTAAAAGACCCCAACCAGCTCCATATTTTAAAAAAGTTCCAAGCTACGGCCCGAAATTTGCACTGCACCTTACTTGTGCTGTAACGCTTCAATCAGCCTGACCCGGGTAGCTTCAGAAAAAGTTTTGTAACTTTTCACAGCCTGAACCGATTTTCAAAATTTTTTCAGCCTTCAGTAGCTTAGAAATTACTCTTTCAATGGTAGCAGCAGGTTTTCATTTGATGAAGTATTTTTTGCCTAAATTCAATTTTGCGCAAAAAAAATTCGCATGTAGTTTAGTTTTTAGACAAAGTTTGATTTCCAGCTAAAGCTTACATCCTATATACAAACTTCTAACCTAGCCTATTCAAAAGAGTTCGACCCCCATTCAAATAAGCACTTTATTAAACACGGTAAAGCTAGTGAAAATCTTAAATTTTAGCCCAAACACTTAAAAAAGTTAGTGTTTCAAGCCCAAATTTTAGTGTTTCACTAACTTTTAAGAAAAACTTTTGTGTTAGTGTTAGGTTGTGGATTCCAGTTTCCAGCCATACTCTGTTTTTTGGGAAAAAACAAAGAAGAGCACTTAGAGGGGGGACGGAGGAGTTGAAAAAAGGCAAAAAAAAATAAAAAAACGATTTGTGAGATAAAAAATGTATTATTAGGAGGAAAACTCATAACACAATGAGAGAGAGGGGGGAAAAGAAAAAGCTAAAAAGGGGGAGAGAGATGGGAGAGAGAGACGCGCTGGGGAGAGAAGAGGAAAAAGATCAGATATATAAAAAAAAAAAAAGAAGAAAAAAGATACAAAAAAATAAAAAAAGCAAAAAACAATTTTGTTCTATTTTTTTCCTTCCATTCTCTTTCTTTCCTATTCTTATGATTATATAATAAAGGCACTCGAACTTATATAAAACTTTCAAAAAGTATAAAAAAAAATAGAAAAATTATTTTAAAGATTTTATATGTAGTAAAACTAGAAAACACAGAAGACAGAATGGCAGAAAAAAGAAAATCTTAAGACATCAACAGGTCGAGAAAACTGCAAAGCTCTTAGATACAGAAACAATAAAGTTTTAAATTTTAGAAAATAAAAAGAAAAAAAATAAAAAGAAAAAAAAAAAGTATATATTATATATATATCTATATATATATATATATATATATATATATATATATATATATATATATATATTAGTGATCGAACGGGATTGAAGTTCGGGATCGGGATCGGGATCGGGATCGGGATTTGCGTTCGGGATCGGGATCGGGATTTGTGTTCGGGATCGGGATCGGGATCGGGATTTGCGTTCGGGATCGGGATCGGGACCGGATCGGGATTTTACCCTCGGGATTCGGGATCGGGATTCGGAATTTTTGGTTGAGATTTTTAAAAAAATTTCGAAGTCGAATAGTACATTTTTACGTGGGGGAAGTACACAAATATTGGAAACAGATACCCTGACACCAGAATACTGAGTATAGTAAGATAGTATCGATGCACAACGTGAAATGTCCGAGACAAGGTGAGATACTGATTTGTAAGCATTGCTGGAGTTTAAGGGCGGCAGCCTCCAGAAGTCAGGTATATATTTAGTAATTGGATTTTCGGCCTTTATCGGCCAAATCAGTTATCACTTTCTTCAGTGTCAGCCGAACGAACCAGAAATTTACTAAAAATGTTGTGTTTGCTGCAATAATTGCCAAGTGCTGCGTTACACTTTTACGAAAGATAAAAGCAAGCATGCATGCAGGGGCGTAGCCAGGATTTTGAGAAGGGGGGGGTTGCACCTGTCTACTTTTTTGCTCACATTTTTACATTCACTATTCCGGGTTTTTAGGGGTGTCAGCCGCCAGAATTCAGAATTTTTTGCATAACAAAATGCAGTGTTGGTCATTTGAATTAAATAAACTCAGTGTAGCGGGGGTCTGGGGGCGGCAACAGCCAGTAAAACACAGAATTTTTCTGTTTTTAGGCCGAATTTGGTCACTGGAGACGTATATATCAGAATTTTTTTAGACAGCAAAATTAAAACAAAAGATGGGAGCGTCACATCAGACACTGTATTACACAAGTAAATGCAGCATATGTATATACCCTTGTAGTCATTCATAGGCTTTGAAGAAGGATAATAACAAGGAATAGTCAGCCACAGAGTTGCATGGGTCTGGGCGCAGCAGCCTTCAGGAAAAAAATTCTAATTTTTTTTTGATTTTTTGGCCAGATTTGGTCAATTATCAGAGATTTTTTCGGCCGGACGTGAAAACCAAAGGGTAGACCCTTGTTGATAATTTCTTCAGGTTCTACCAAAAGGAAGGGGTCGCGACCCTTGCGACTCAACGCCTGGCTACGCCCTTGCAAGCACGTATGAGAGGGGGGTGGAGGGGACCCCCCAAAATCGAGGGGTAGGGGGGGAAGGGTCCCGAAAATTTGGGCTAAATTTAGTAAAAATGGCAATTTTGCGTAAATTTTACGGAATTTTGAAGAATTTGGGGTGCTTCTGGTCAATCAGGGGAGAGGGTCTCCAAAGTTTGGCCGGAAAGGCACCCTCCCCCCAAAAAAATTTGACCCCGTTAAATGTATGAAAGCAAGCGATATTAAGTCACAAATTTGCATCAGCATGGGATCAGCAGCCACTCTAAAAATCCAATTTGGAAATTTTATATTTTTAGACTGAATTCGGGCAAATGGAGACGTATCGGAAATTGGGTCGGAAAATTTGAGCCTAGGGTCGACCCTTGGGTACCCACTTCAACCTGCGCGGGTCGCTAAATTTTTCCCGACCCCCAAAACCTGACAAATTTACGACGTCGGACTCCAATTTTAGAGAAATTAAGAGTAATGCGTAATAGTGCAAAGTTCGTTTAAAGTAGCAGTGTGAATAACGTCAAGATGTACACTATGTACACATGTCACTAAAAATAATTAACAGGTACATCAGGGTTTATTTTTTCATTTTTTTCTTGGTGGCCAGCTGGCCACTAGACCCAAAATTTTAGTGGCCAATGCAAAAATTTAGTGGCCAATTTGAAAGATGCGTTAAAAATTTACTGAGTTAAAAACACTGAAAATTACCTAACCCAGAGGCAAATGTGGAACATTTACAACTTTTTTTGACATTACAAACCACGAATTAAAAGGACCATAAAACCAAAGGGGGAACCTTGGGTAAAAAATCACAAGGAAAAAATTTCGATGGGAAAATTCCCCCATTCCCCCCTTGGGTACGCCCTTGTTATATACTACACATGCTGTCATGAAAGACAAACCCATAAAGTCGCAACGTGTCTGGGGGCGGTAGCCCCCAGAAAAAAATTGCAGAAAATCTTTGGTCGATTCTGACTGGTCGAATTTGGTCAATTGGAGACGTATCAGATTTTTTTTCAGAAGACAGGAAAGCTAAATCGAAAGGGGCAACATCACGTTACAGTGTATTACACAAGTAAATGCAGCATAATGTACACTCGTGTATATACACATGCATCGGCTTTGATAGTTTGATGAAGGATCGGCTTTCATGAAGGACAATAATAAGGAATTGCTCTTGATTTACCAGTACAATTTAATTTGTAATAGAACCTTTGGTTTCCATTTTTTACATGTGCGATGTGCCTCTGCGCGTGCTCATTGCGTGTAACTTTGAGAATATAGCAGAACCTAAAATTCACTTATTCAGGTAGCCCCCCCCCCCACAAGTCAATGACAAAAATCAAGTATATATTTACAACAAAAATTAATATTGCTGTTAACGAAACCGAAATAACTATCGCGATACAATGGAGCAGACTCAGATGACAGTGCGTATAAGCATTAAACCTCAAGAGTCAAGAATGTGCAGCATACATACATACATTGTGTGTATTGATAGCCTGCAACCTGCAAGGGGGTCTGGGGGCGAGAGCCCCAAGCCGGGCGATTTTTCTGATTTTGAAAGACATTCTTCATTTTAAACTTCACTTTTTGGTGGCCAGATTGGCCACAAGCCCAAAATTTTTAGTGGCCAATCCATAATTTTAGTGGCCATGGCCACCAGTTTGGCCCAAAAAAAAAACGCTGAGGTACATAGGTTTTATGGAACGGTGGGTCAAAGAGGGTAGTGGGTAGGCTTTTACAGCGCGGGTTGGATTGCGGGTTGCCCACGAGTGCTGAGCCTACTGCTTGCAAAATCCCGAAAATTTCGGGATTTGAGTTCGGGATCGGGATCGGGATTTGCGTTCGGGATCGGGATCGGGATCGGGATTTGCTTTCGGGATCGGGATCGGGATCAGGACCGGATCGGGATTTTACCCTCGGGATTCGGGATTCGGGATCGGGATTCGGGATCCCGTTCGATCACTAGGGGGTAGTATATATATATATATATATATATATATATATATATATATATATATATATATATATATATATATATATATATATATATATATATATATATATATATATATATATATATATATAGTCAGGATAGCGAAAAAAAAAACATAAATAGGGAACTAAGGTTATATCACACAAGTTAAATTACTAAATCAAGACAACCTATATCCTCAAAACCATCCTATCAAACTATCAAAGCCACATATATACACATACATACCATACTAATACACTAACAAATCCCCTCATACTTTCCTTCTCTAAAAAAATTTGTACGTCTCCAAATTTTCAATTTCGTGTAGAATAAAATTTTCTAAAATTTTTTACTGGGGGCTCCGCCCCCAGACCCGCACTATCTTACTGACATGATAACTTTGTTACAGTAACAGTCTGTTGTTCATCACTTATTCTTGTTTATTGTGTTTCAAGGTTCTCATGTGGCCCTACACAGCGGTGGACGCGGATCAAAATTTTAAATCCGCGACCCAACCCAACCCGCCCGCGGCTCAGCACTCGTGGGCAACCCGCAATCCAACCCGCGCTGTAAAAGCCTACCCACTACCCTCTTTGACCCCACCGTTCCATAAAACCCCACAAAAAAAAACCCTATGTACCTGTTAATTATTTTTAGTGACATGTGTACATAGTGTACATCTTGACGTTATTCACACTGCTACTTTAAACGAACTTTGCACTATTACGCATTACTCTAATTTCTCTAAAATTGGAGTCCGACGTCGTAAATTTGTCAGGTTTTGGGGGTCGGGAAAAATTTAGCGACCCGCGCAGGTTGAAGTGGGTACCTTAGGGTCGACCCTAGGCTCAAATTTTCCGACCCAGTTTCCGATACGTCTCCATTTGCCCAAATTCAGTCTAAAAATATAAAATTTCCAAATTGGATTTTTAGAGTGGCTGCTGATCCCATGCTGATGCAAATTTGTGACTTAATATCGCTTGCTTTCATACATGTAACGGGGTCAAATTTTTTTGGGGGGAGGGTGCCTTTCCGGCCAAACTTTGGAGACCCTCTCCCCTGATTGACCAGAAGCACCCCAAATTCTTCAAAATTCCGTAAAATTTACGCAAAATTGCCATTTTTACTAAATTTAGCCCAAATTTTCGGGACCCTTCCCCCCCTACCCCTCGATTTTGGGGGGTCCCCTCCACCCCCCTCTCATACGTGCTTGCAAGGGCGTAGCCAGGCGTTGAGTCGCAAGGGTCGCGACCCCTTCCTTTTGGTAGAACCTGAAGAAATTATCAACAAGGGTCTACCCTTTGGTTTTCACGTCCGGCCGAAAAAATCTCTGATAATTGACCAAATCTGGCCAAAAAATCAAAAAAAATTCGAATTTTTTTCCTGGAGGCTGCTGCGCCCAGACCCATGCAACTCTGTGGCTGACTATTCCTTGTTATTATCCTTCTTCAAAGCCTATGAATGACTACAAGGGTATATACATATGCTGCATTTACTTGTGTAATACAGTGTCTGATGTGACGCTCCCATCTTTTGTTTTAATTTTGCTGTCTAAAAAAATTCTGATATATACGTCTCCAGTGACCAAATTCGGCCTAAAAACAGAAAAATTCTGTGTTTTACTGGCTGTTGCCGCCCCCAGACCCCCGCTACACTGAGTTTATTTAATTCAAATGACCAACACTGCATTTTGTTATGCAAAAAATGAATTCTGGCGGCTGACACCCCTAAAAACCCGGAATAGTGAGTGTAAAAATGTGAGCAAAAAGTAGACAGGTGCAACCCCCCCCCCCCCTTCTCAAAATCCTGGCTACGCCCCTGCATGCATGCTTGCT
>JASANF010004865.1:0-15850 GCA_030248245.1 Trissonchulus sp. WLG1_4
GGAGGGAGGGGTAAAAATTTGTGATAGGGTTAATATATTGGCATCGAATATTGATATACATTTCAAGAATAGGTTATATATAATATATAATATATGTAGAATGAACAGTTGTTAAGGGACATGTCTAAAGGGGTTCAAAAGGCTTTTTTATTATTAATAATGTAGGGATACCCCCACGCCCCACCCTCCCAGAAGTCTGAATACAGAGAAATTTCATGATACATCTATACAATGCTATGTGGATAAATATTCAGGGCTTATGTAATATTTAGCTGTAAGCTCACGAAGGGGTCCTTGTTTTTAAAAATACCAATTGTAATTTGTAATACTCAGACATTAAAACTTTGAAAAACTCAGTTAAAAAACATTCAGTAGACAAGTTTGCAGTTTTTTGTTTTCTCAGACCCAATGTTTTTTTATAGTTCTAACCTCTCCCCTTTCTTCTGACAGTTTTGAATAATACCACTAGATTTGTTAGGTGAGCTACAAAATGTATGTATCCTATTGAAATGATAGCTTTGCCTTTGTCTAGGCTCTACCACAGGCGATATTCGGTATGCATACGTTATCATTCAGCCTACTTTGAGACGTTATTTTCTTTAATAGTGCGTAATTTGTGGTAATTTTTGTGGCTGGTAATAAGTTTAAAAGTTTTGCAAAACATTAAACTTTTTACTATTTATATATCACTTTAGCTGAATTTTTGATAAAATTGCACGTAATATGTTCCAATTTGTTTATCTAAAAAGCTCGCAAATCCCACCTTGTTTTTTGGAGTAGATTAAATTAGTCCCTTTAGGCTGATTTTTCAGTTTATATAATTTGGACTGAGTTTTAGTGCTTTTTATCCTGATAAATATTGAAGTGTTTTTGAAAGCTTTGTACGTCAGTGTCTATAAAAAAGCTTTTTCTGGTTTATGTATGTATATTTATATGTGCTTGAGCTTCAAAAACAGAGGATTAAAAAAACTTATTATGCTAATAGAGAAAGATCAGAGCCAAATTAATTTTGATTGCCTCGCTAAATTTTCTTGTTTTCTGCCCTTTTAAAGCTGTTCCCACAAGCCCGGGCGAATTTTGGGTAAAGGGGGAATCCGGGTTAAAACGGGATATTTTCAGGACCCCCCTCTTCTCATCTTAACGCTATATCTGTGTATATAAGTATATAAAGCGCGGTTATATACGTTATTATATATACAGCATATATATGTAATATATATCAAAAAAATTTAGTTGTTTTTGTTGGTTTTAGAGTGCTAGTATCTCAGGTTTTCATTTTTAAGCAGAAAAGCTTGGGCTACCAATTAGGGAAATTAGCAGAATCTAATCTGTTATAATTAATTGCTCGACATAAATTATATACGTTCTTGATATATATTTTGTCAGACAGGAATAACTGAAATATATATCCAATCCACAGTTTATTTGCTTCCAATTATGTCATTTCCGCTTTAACCAGTAGCACTCTTCTGACTTTACGGATGGAACTTTGCAAATTTTCCAACCACTATTATGTTTACAAATTTCACCACACGGCTATTTGAGGCTAACTTTGCTCTTCATAGCTGGTTGAGTCAACTTGTAGTGGCTCACGAACTGATACAACACGTGTTTGGAACCCTAGTGTGTACTCTTGCTATCATTATGTGCTCTTACTACGCAGATCACGTGTCCTTGCGCCTTATGCAACATTACTATCGGTTTTGGAGTGACAGGTAAATTTCTGGTTTGTTTTTTGAATCGGTATAGACAGGATTTTGGATATCTACTTTATCGACGACATTATCAATTGTCGATGTCATTATTTCGGACAGTTATAGATTTGTGTCTGGTGTTTTGGACTTTACACATATATACCTACGTCTTTTACGTATATATGCAATATGCATACAGTGGTGCATATCTTTGCAGTTACATATTTTATACATATATACATTTAGCGACTATATATACAAATCTTCGAAAAACACCTGTTCATTTTGCATAGTTCAGAAAATGCCATTAGCAAAAAACACATTACAAACCGTGTTTGATCGGCTTGAAATGGGTTTTTTGTTTTTTACATATTTTTCAAAACCTAACGCTTTGTCTACATAGGTCTATATCATATATATAATGTATATATATATATATATATATATATATATATATATATATATATATATATATATATATATATATATATATATATATATATATATATAACATGCATGTACATATATGTATATGCAGAGTTTGTTTTTGGGAGAATTATTCTACTAGAATATATAATATGTATTCTCCCTGTTATGCCCGCTTCCCACTGCAG
Source organism: Trissonchulus sp. WLG1_4 (assembly GCA_030248245.1). Classification (NCBI taxonomy): domain Eukaryota; kingdom Metazoa; phylum Nematoda; class Enoplea; order Enoplida; family Ironidae; genus Trissonchulus; species Trissonchulus sp. WLG1_4. The sequence continues at coordinate 2,309 of JASANF010004865.1, forward strand.
GTTTAAGGTTTAACGATGTTGAAAAATTTCAACTTTTTGGTTTAAGGTTTAAGGATTCAGCCAATCAGCTACGAGCTGTAGGCGGAGCTTCTCCATTCAGTCAATCAGTTACGAGCTGTAGGCGGAGCTTGTATATTCTGTCAATCAGCTCCGAGCTGTGTGTAGGCGGAGCTTCTGCATCCAGCCAATGAATATACAACATTCAAATATCGTTAAACCTTAAACTGCCAGTGAGAATGAAACGTTAAACCTTAAACCGTAAACCATATACCTTAAACCTTAAACCTGCAGTGGGAAGCGGGCATTAGGAAGTTTTATACCCGGTATATAGTGTATTTTATGCATATATACATACGTTTGTGTGAGCGTGTTAGTCATTTGTTAACATTTTGTCACAATCGACACCTTTTTTTCCTCTCAATAAGCACGACGCTTAGCTGGTTGCATTTGACTGGAACATTTTGGCATACTTTACACAAGTTTAGTTGCTGTAAATTTTGACAAGTCATTTGTTCAACTTTTGCTGGTTAACTAACATTACTAGCTAAAGTTTATATACATGGACCTTAATTGAAGGATTTGTGGTACGTGTTATTTTTTCGCTATATATAATGTATATATATTTTTATATATTGGTTGGTTCATTCATCTAACTACTGAGGTCTATCATTGTAGCTAAGAGTATATACATACATACATTGTGGAGTTGTATATATGTACATACATTGTGCAAAGTCACACTTCAGTTAGCATCAGAGATGCACGGGAGCAATTGGCTCGCTTCACTTGGATACCTAAGACATCCTCGTAAAGTAAATGATCCCCCCCCCCCAGAAGTTTTGAAGGGAGCTCACGAAAGCAAAAATGGCCGGAAAAGTTGCTCCGCACCCCCTACCCCCAAAAAAATTTTGGTAGCTGCCCACGTATGCTCATCTATATAGGTATTGTGCTTATATTCCAGCTGATAACATTGTCTGGTACTGACTGTTTAGTAGACTTATCTTTAGTAGATTGTGGTTTGACGTTGGAATACTTTGGTGATACTTTTGAACTGATTTTGGGAAAGGTTTTACCAGCTTGTTTGCTTCTACGTGTGTTTTAAAATTTGTTTCTGATTTGAAGCTTTCGTTTGTATATACACCTGGACCTGCATATTGCGTTGAGATATTAGCATTATATATTGAATACTATTAAGCGTTTTCTTTTTTTTAATGCGGATTTTCAGTAAAAATTTACATATTCTCGATTCTGCAAATTAAAATTCTTCCGTATTTCAGCTGTTTGTAATTAGCCTTTTTGTAGTTCTGTTTTGTGTTAGGTTTTTTCAAGCCGGCTATTTTTTGTATTTTTTACAATAATTTGACTTTGGATCTAGAATGCTACACTATCCTTACCACGTTTGCTGTGAATCGCCGTTACGTCGTAAACCCGTGATACGACGTAAAGTAAAATCGAAACGGAAACGGTACGCCAATACTTCTGAGATTTTTTCGAATTGCGTAAGTTTTTAGTCTTCGCTGTTGATCCAAGTTAGCTGTTTCGAATGACCCTAGTTTCGAATCGTTTCTAGGCTCTTTCTGTATTGTAAATAAGGCTATCACATTACAAAAATTTGTTACACTACGTTAGCCGGAGCTATATCCAGAATTTTATTTTTACATTTTAATTTTTTTCAGTTATAGCGGGTTTGACTTAAGCATTTGTTCTTTGACCATTTCACCGCTGATTTTTTGTGCGAACCATTTGTTGAAGTCTGGAACTAGATTTCTCTGCATTCACACCACAAATTTATAGTAGCATAAAAAGTCGAAAATTGACAATTAATTTTTCACACTGCAATTTTTCAAGCGTTGCAATCTTACAAATTCATGCTGCTTTTTTACTGTGTTTTTAAATCGTTGTCTGTTTTTGCTTGTCCTGTTTTGAAGATTTTTTGTGGTTTATGCTTTATATACTCTTGATGGCGAGCCTCTTTTCGATACATTCGAACCAGACCCCCTGCTATGTGACCAAACTAATGTAAACTAGGTTTTAGGTTATGTTCTCTGTAGTATATATATATACAAATATAAATATAACACCCTTACTCCCCCCCTAAATTTATAGTTCTGTGGCATCTATTTCACTTCAGTCACATTCTGGTGGTGGAAACTAGGATGAAATCTACGTACTTTCTGTGAATCCAGTTTCTGGAATGCGTTCTTGAAACAACAATTGAGGTTCCAGTTTTTTAGGATGTCTGTAATTATCGCAAAGACAATTTTGTGTCTGCAAAAAAGGCAAGGATATCGTGTTGCACTTTAAATTACTGATGCGTTATATATATATAGGTATGTATATATACTGATGAGATATTTTAATGTGAAAATACTTTTCCGTCTTCATTTTTTCGCTAGTATCCGTCTTTCTTTTCATTGTTTTCGCAAGTTTTCGTCTTTCTTTTTCGATTTGCTGTATTATATATAATTTATTGTGAAACATTAGTCCGCCAGGTTTTGTTTAGCTGCACTATTTAGCTGGATTTGACAAAACACTTTTCCTCCTTGTGCAAACAACAACTCGGAAATACTTCACAGCAATTTAGCCATTGTTTAAATAGTGTCACATTCATCTAGTATTTTTCACTTCTGTACACAGTCAAGCTAAATCTATTAAGCTTAAATATTTCTATGCGAATTCTGTCAGGTTAGGACATTAGTGCTTATATATTTATAGCGTATAATATATCTAGATACATAGAACTAAGAAGGTCCTATATATTTTGAGTTTTAGGAGCGACAAAGATTTACATATACTAAACTTTTATGGCTAAATATTTTTAACTAAATTTAGTTAGCAGTGAATTTATTGGACTTTGATGGAGTGATGGACATAGAGTCACAGGCAGAGATATATATACACGGGAGCAATCGGCGAGGGTGGGGTGCCCGACCCCTGGCGAGAAGGACGTGGTCCTGGTCTTGTGAGATTTCCGGCGACAGACGAAAAAAATTATATAGCAGTTTTTCGATTTACTCATTTTTGGGTCACTTTTTTTGGCCACAGCCAGAAAATTTGTGCGTTTTTTACTAGTGTGGTGGACTTTTTTGGCAGTCAGAGGGGGGGGGGTGATGCTTCCACCCAGACCGCGACCCCGTGTACATCTATGGTATATTTGTGTGTGTGCGTGTGTATTTGTCTGTGTGTGTGTGTGTGTGTGTGTGTGTGTGTGTGTGTGTGTGTGTGTGTGTGTGTGTGTGTGTGTGTGTGTGTGTGTGTGTGTGTGTGTGTGTGTGTGTGTGTGGCAGACAGTAACACAACGGTATTCAGTGCTAGCTTACGTTAGCTGGTGGCTCCTTTCTCCTTCTCTAGAATTTTTAATAGCCCATTTTTGTCTGGTCTCAATATAAACGTCAGAATATGTTTATAGCTGAGCTGCTTTTGTAGAATTTTAGTAGTGTAAACTATTTGTGGTGTTAAATCTATATATACCGTAATCTTAATACTGTCTATAATTTTCCGACTGTTTTAGCTGATAGTTTTTACTAAATATATAGTTCATTGATTGCATGCATATTCTTATTCTATTAGTTTTTATATATAACTTTTTTGATTTCGTCAACATTGTAGCGTAAAATTTCATGTTTTCGCGCTGTGGTGTACTGGTGTGTTCAAGTAATAAAAAACTGAAAGTTAAGGAACTAAAGATAGTTACCTCTTTGTCGGTGTATTTACAAAGAGCTTTTCCGTAACAAAAAATGACTAGTGTGTTTTTTAGTTAACAAGAGCTAACAGTTTCAACTATCGACACAGAAGCTACTTTTCAGTATTAACCACAGACAAAATCATCCATAAAATCGTTTTGATAAAACTACGCCATTTATTCATATTTGTGACAAGTAAACAAACAGGCAGACTGCATATACCTGTGTACGTATATATATACTTTTTCATATTACCAATCTAGATGCAGGGTTACGGTCAAACTGTAAATTTCAACCGCTTTCCGACGTTTAAAAACAAATTTCATATCGGCACTTTATTGTAAAATGAAATATTAATGCTTTATCAGATTATAAAACAGACACGGCTGTGATTTCGTAAAAAGGGGGGGCATATAATAATATGCCTTATATATCTACAGTCAAGTTTTTTTGAGAAACTGTTTTAGTTATTGCTCCCCCTCCTTAATATTGCGGTGGATTGTAACGTTTTGACCCCGATAGCTTTTTTCCCCTCGGACACTTCCCCCCACATTACACCTGTTTGTGTATATATGTATATGTTTAGTTTATATATACTGTTTACAACAGCAGGTGTGTGTGTGCGTGTGTGCACGTGAAATTCAATTGAATTGGAAGCAAACGTCAGGGAACTGCAGTGTTATTTTGCATTTTACACCAGCCCATGTGGTGGTGTAGTAATGTGTGTTGATTTTGCAGTCACCTATATATTGCCGTGTTGTATTCCAATTGCCTCTGAGTCTAGACATAATGTACACGAGGTAGTAGATGCCATATTTTGGCGCGGTTTGGAAATTTGACAATCTGTTTTTTGTGTTTTTTGTGTATTTTTATCTAAAAAATGGTGCTACAACGATGGATGCAAATATGGGGGCTCTTCTCCTATGGTTTCCTGCATCTCTGGCCACAGCCTATATACATTTTTTGTAGTTTTTTGCGCACTGATAGCTGTCCCTTAGCCCTTTCGGATCCTAAATATTTTTTTGGATTTTTTGCCCTTTTTACCATTTTTTGGACTATTTGCTGATGGTGCTTTTTAGGAATTAATTATGTTTCTTTTGCAAAAGTCTGCAGTTTAAAAGGACTGTGCAAAACATGCAAAAATCTGCGACAATTAATAACCCCCCACGTTTCATCAGTCCTTACACACACCCTCCCCAATTTCAACCCCGAAAAAATGCCAGAGTTTTTGCCTTTTCTTTCATCTCTTCAATGTATGTATATATAACACACCAACCTGCGAGAGAATGGAAAACCGGGTAGAGAGAACATTGTTTAATTTTGGTTGCTAGGAATTCTATAGACGCTCTGCGCACCCTCTGCTTATGATAGGCCGGCTTACAACTTGTCTGTTGTGCGCTAGAACAGAAGGTTTGCTTTTTTGATTCTGGATTTTGAAACAGGGGTAGCTTGCAAATAGTTGAACATTGTAGATTATATATATATTAATTATATTATATATATAGAGGGTAGAAATTTAAGGGGGGGGGCTGTGTGTGATATAGGACTATCAATCGTAACGTATATATGACCTATATACTTGTTTAATACAGTATACGTATATGCCCGTGTTTTTTCTGATGTTTTACTGGTTATATGCCCCTCGAGTCGTGATACATATGTACATACGTTATTATATCTTTTTAATATTTTAATTTCTACCAATTGCCCTCCAACTTGGGTTCTTTCTTACTCATGCGGTTGGCTTACATTCACTGAAGTGTGTGTGTCAAGAAATTTGACTCACAATAGGACTTCGCAGTGTAGATTTTTTTCTCCTTTAAACTCAATGTTGTGTGTGCAATTTTTGCAACCTGTTTTTTGCGCTGCAGCAACTAGAAAAATTAGAGGACTTATTTTCTAGTTCTTTGAACTTTTTCCGAGTAAACTTGTAGCTTTTTGAAGTTTTTATTTTTGCTGACTAATTCTTCATTTGAAATGTGTATATTTACTGATTTTTCATTTTTAGTGCACTGAAATTTACTATTTTTTACTTTGTTTTAAAATTTAAATTCTGTTTAAGCTTTCTACAATATATATGCTTTTGATAATAATGTCCCCCCTCTTTTTAATGCAGTTTTTGAGCGTATATATACTTGACTAAAATGCGACCTCCTATGCGGAATTTTTCTTACTAGAAGATGTGTGTTTTGCGGTTAATTTTGCAGCGTTAAGTAGTTTTCATTTTTTTCGTAACTGCATTTAACCTCAAGTACCTAGATTAAGCGTAGCCGTGGTGTGTGTCACTGGTACTTACGAAAGTTTGATGGAAGTTTAGGTATATACATGTGTTATTATGTATACTTTTAGCTTTATATACAAGTTAAATCCTGTAAACGCGGTGGTACATAAGGTCCCATTCCTTTACAGGATTAAAGGAGTGCATTGTATGTAATTCCTAATCCTCCGGATTAAGCGGACTTTACGCAACTTTTTGTGCTACTTTTCAATCATTCTAAACGGGTTTAACTATATATATATATACAATATACATATATATATATATATATATATATATATATATATATATATATATATATATATATATATATATATATATATATATAAACATATATATATATATAAATCAAATGCAGTCTATAAGCGTTTTAATGAAAAGTTATAAATTATAATCCGTTTAATCTAAAGTTGTAGACACTAAAGAGACTGGTGTTCTGTTTTTGTCGTCTAATAACCTGCTGTTGGTCATTTTTTATTATTATACTTAATACTAATAATTATACTTAATTAATTGTATAATTATACTTAATAATTATAATAATTATACTTAATTATTATATATACTTAATAATTATACTTGAGTGTGTTTTGGTACGGTGTTATTAGCCAAGTACATCTGAATTCAGCTTTAGAAAAGACGCAAATATATCAGTGGGTTACGACTACAAAAGATTGACTGTTTTGTGTATACACGTTATTTAGCATACCATCATAGCAGACCAACTTTTTGGATCGCTTTGCATTATTCAAATTATATTAGTTACTTATTGATTTATTTATTATTTATTACTGTTTTTTTGTTTCAGCAATTCCACGTCCACGCCTAGCGTCACATTGTCCGCGTCACAGCAGGGACAGCATGATGGGGAGACGCCTGCAGCGGCGACTAAACTAGACTCCGCTGCTGACGCCATGTCGTCTAGCGGACGAAAGCACACGGTCCATTTAATGCAACCGGCCGCCGTGGGGGGTCGCGCCTCGCCTACCCGACAACGCTCCCTCTGTCACGATGATTCGACCCTGGACAGCTGGAGGTCTAGGCGAGGGGGACCGATCCCAGATTCCGCTGGGACCACAGGGGGCTATGAGATGTCGGCGGACTTTTTGCAGAAACAAATTGAGGCCCTGGAGAGGAAATATGGCGGCCCCCTGCGGGCACGACACGCGGCTATCGTGATACAACGGGCTTATCGCAAGCATTCGATGCAGAAAAAGTGGAACGATTTACGCAGGACAACCCAACAACTGACGGCTAGTGGGGGTCGCCTTTTGCAGCGATATCACACGTCGATTGAGATTCGCAGCGGCTCAACTACGCAGACTTTTGGGTCCGCAAATGCTCAGCAAACGGGCTGGCATGTGGTTTCCGCGTCGGCTGCTAGTTCGAAAATCTGCGCTGCCGGCGGGATTCGAACCGGAGGCCCTCGGGTCGGCGGAGGCCAGGCTCTGGCGGCCGAAGAATTGGCTCGGAAGTTCGAATCAACCACTGCGAATCATTATCATTCGTCGTCTAATCGAAAAGTCATCTATCAGATTAGCGATAGTGCCATATTTGGTAGTGATTTTGCGACAGCGGCGGTGCCTAGACGTGACTCCAGAGAGCAGAGTTTTGCAAACGGCTCAAGTAGGATTCGATCCGCTGCGCCACCGGGCTCCGCTGGGTCGGCGACACCGCAACAGGGACGATCCAAATCGACGGATAGGTATAGTCGATATTATGTCATGCGACCGATCAAAATATTGTCGGATCGATCGGAAATTTTGGGCGATCTTGCAGGGACGCAGCAACATCGTGATAGCACCACTAGTTCGAGTTCTGGGGCCTCTAGTTGTCAGTATGACCAAATTTTGGACTCCAATAATTCTGTGGTGGTCACAGAGACTAATGTTAATCCTTATTCTGCTCGCTTAGACTTGCATAAACCGACTGAGACTAGTCGATCGACTAGAGTGACCTCTCCGCGACCTAGTTTGACCAAAGGTCGGAGTGTGGACTTGGTTTCCGGGGGGGAGCCGCCGTCCGATCGCCGTGGGGTCTCACCCCCTGTCTGGATTCAGCAACAGAGACCGTTTGATGCGAGTCTAGACTCCCCTGGGACCCCCGGGGCAGGTTATACCCCCGCGTCTACCCTACTTAGCCCCGTTTCCGGCCCGAGTCTGGCCCCCTGCAACTGTGATAGCACCCCCCTGAAAACTATAGCAGACTTTTCGCCGCCCGGAAATCTGCAGACAGCCCTGTCCAGAAGTTTGCCCGAAAAAGTCTTTCTGCAACAACAACAACAACAGCAAAAACTACAGCAGCAACAGCAATCGACTTTGGACTCAAAATCAATGGCACAAAATCGATCTATCGATAATCCATCGCATCACCACATTCCGAACCCTAGCAATAGTTCGGCGATCTATGCCTGTTCCAGTCTTAATCGAAAACCGGTCACCGGTCAGCCCGACGGTTCGAATCCCGGTGGCCGGAAAGCCAGCTCAGAAGCCGATCGGAAACGACAATATCGCATTGCGCTCAACTTTTTTAATAAGTGAGTTTTTGTGTTTTTTGTTTTTATTTTATTTCTGGGTTTTTCCCACAGTTTTGTAAGTAGCGGCTTGATTTTTTGGTTTTCAAATGGATATCTTAAATTTTCATTTTTATCTATTATTTTTTCAAATCGATATCTCTAAAATTATATACTCTTCTCTGATTTTGGGTGATTTTCACTGGTCTTAATTGAACGTGAACCAATTGGATGCACAGTACAATGTTAATAACCTTAGAACCACAGATAGTTTGAATTAATATTAAGAGTATATGTACATCTATCTGTATTATTGCTATAAATTAAATGAAGAATAAGATTTAAGAAATTAAACATTAATCAACCATATTTATAGTAGTCTTATAATATTTTTTATTTTTTTGCAGAAAACCGGATCGCGGTATCGATCTGATGATCTGTTTCGGCTTCGTGGAGCCGGTACCCGAGCGCGTGGCTCGTTTTCTGATGGATCGCAAGGGGCTGTCCAAACAGATGATCGGAGAGTACTTGGGCAACCTGCTTAATTCCTTTAACTCGGCTGTGCTAAGGTGGGCGATTTAGGGGATCAGTGGAGACTTGGATTAGTACTAAATGTTTTTACGTATGGATAATATGAGGACCCTGCATACCACTTACTAATTATGAATTATAAATGAAAAATGTATTATCTTAGTGTAGTATATGTAGTATTATACAGTATAGTAAAAACGTAAAAGTATATTCGTGACTACGTAAACATGACATAATACTGCTAAATTTCAGCTTGCTTCTTCAACAATTATAATGTTGTGTTGTGTTGTGTTGTTAATTGAACAAATTTAAGTCTAGTCCGGTTAGTTTATTTTTGGGTATCGCTCTCAAAATACCATACTACCCTCATGACACTATTTCTGTTCGTCTCTTGTGCACCGTTTTTAGTATGTTTTTTACTGTTTATTTTATTATTTTTTGTTGTTTTAGGTGCTTTGTGAAGGAGGTGAATCTGAGTGGTATGGAAATCGATGTTGCCTTGCGTCACTTTCAAACACTATTCCGCCTGCCCGGAGAGGCCCAAAAGATCGAGCGTATCATGGAGGTGTGTTCGGTTTGTCGGTTTTAGTCGAGCTCTCTTGGCATTGATATCGAAGCCTGCTTCATCCTACTTGTCCCTAAGTACTTTTCCGTAAACGAGTTCCGATAAAAACATGTAATAATTATGGCTTAGGTATTGGTTTACAGTGTACCGAATAGATATTATAATAAATGCCCGTGTTTTAGAGCTGTAACCCGTAGCCTGGTATGGTTTCAAAACAAAGAAGAGGTGAATCTGTGCACCACCCTCTGCTCAACCACCTTATGAGCAGATTGATGAAAAATAATAAAAACTGAATAGATTATTTGCATTTTTTACCAAATTTTTTATCAACTTTGAACAGTAGGATTTCAACTTTAAGCAGACACAGTATAAACTTATTCAACCATAGTTTTATAAAAACTTTTTTGTTGGCTATGTTTTTTGCGTTGTAAACTTTTAGAGTGAATTGTGAAATCGGTATGCATGCTTGTCGCTCAAGCGTAACATGTGACTTTATAAACTTTTATATAAATTCACATTAAGTTGGGCTTGAAAGTTTGTAGTAAAATTCACCTTTATAAAAATTAAATTTTGAGTGTTTAGTCTTTTAAATATGGCTTTTTTGCAGGTAAAACAGGAAAAAGTTGCATTTTGAAAATTTCAATTGAGAAAACCTTTTTCCGCATAACGGAATACAGGAAAATTTCGGCATTATTTTTACGGCTTTTCTGTAGGACTAACATTTTAGCAGTAAAATTTTCAAGTGACCTCTTGTGTTTCAGTAATTTTAAAATTTAATTTAGTAAACTTTTCGTTTAAGAAATTATGGCACAATGCAAAAATTAGGCCACAAACTTCAAATTTTAATATCGTCGTTATTATCAGTCTGAACTTGTAGTAATTTGTACAACTTTATTGTAGCTTGTCTGTAGTGCACTAATTTTTGACCAATTTGGATAACAAAAGGAAACAAAATTGTTTAAAGTAAAAGTTTAATTTACTTTGATTATGAAATATAAATTGTAGAAAAGGAATTGCCCTGATATTCTAATAAATACAGAGAAGCGATACGTATTACGTACAAAAAAAATTGTATTTTTAAAAAATTATTAATTAAGCGTGTTTAGTATCTAGATTTTTATTGCTAAACTTTTTACTGGAATAATGGCATGAAATGAACCTGTGTTGGACTAAACTCACGACAATGGTGTTGCAGTATACTTTATTGACCGAAGGAATCTTGTTAAGAGTTGAGCAAATGTCATCAAATAACAGACTCAAACCACTGTATCCTATGGAAAGCAAAATAAAAACATGCTACTAGTATTAGCTATTAAGTAGGATTCGATCCCCCGAACCTTGGATTGATTGTGTATGATTTACAGGTCTTTGCGGCGCACTATTGCGAACAGAATCCCCAGACGGTACATCAGTTCCGGAGTCCGGATACGGTTTTTGTCCTAGCCTTTGCCATAATCATGCTGAACACAGATCTGCACTCGCCGAATGTGAAACAGGATAGACGAATGAAACTAGAGGATTTCATTAAAAATCTCAAAGGTTGGTTAATTGAAAGTTATGATTTTTTTGTAAGCCGGGGTTGAAATCATTAGAAGAATGTCATATTAATAAAAAAATAGTAGAAATCGGTTGTAGATTTTTTGTAGGTGTTTTTGGTTTGTTTTTTTATTTAACTTTATTGGAATTTTTCTGTTTTTTAATATTGATTTTTTAGCTTAGCGTTAGTAGCTAGTTTTTATTTCACATCTTCATGTATATAGTTCAAATCTGTGAAATGTTTTTGTAGTTTTCATAGTTTTACATTGTCCCATTTTGGTACTTTATTTAGTCTTTTTATTAGTTATAATGTATTAATATTTTGCTTCCTACTGTCACTATTGATTTATGTAATGGATTTTGAAGACTTTATTTGCAATTTTTTTGCATCTTTCATCGTGTAGTGCATTTTTGATGAAGGTGACCTAATAGGTAACATTAGGTGACCTTGTTTACAGAAAAAGAAGTCATTTACTACATCTGCTGAGAGAAAATTAAGCCAATTTCTGAATGTGAATTGTGCAAAATTGGTAAAAAACTTTTTTTTGAAAACTCCGATTAGCCTATAAACTTCACAATTTGTCGATAATCTAATCTGTTGGGCTCATTTTTTTGTTGTAATTTTCCAAACAGGTTTTTTGAAAACGTGCGAAACTTATTAGAAGTTGACAAAATTGTATATATTTTTTGTTGTTGTGGAAAACTATGCTGACATGTCATATACGTACCAAGAGTATAATTGAGAAAAGTGAAAACTTAATTCTCGTGGAATTTATGCCGTTGTTATATTCATATAATATGTAGTCAAGTGGGGAGTGGGGGCAAGGGCAGCCCCCCTCCAAAAAAATAAAAATTTCAGACTCAGTAGAGAGAGGGGGTTCCCGTCGGTGGCAAAAAAGGGGAAGGCGCCTGGCGTACACGTTCAACCCAATGCCCTACACGGACCCCTGTTACTTTCCCACATAGAGCTGTGGTTCCCATTACCGACCCTGTAAGGATGGACTGCTGGGTTGGCAGTAGCAACACTGACCTATGCTATTCCTATTCTATGCTATGCAATTCTATGCTATTCATCGTTTGTTTTAGGTATCGACGGGGGTGAGGATGTTGACTCCTCCCTGCTGCAGGGCATCTACCAGCGGGTCAAGGAGGCCGAGTTCAGACCTGGCAACGATCACGTGACCCAGGTCATGAAGGTCGATCGAAATATCATCGGAAAAAAACCTGTAAGGGGGTCTTTAGCAGAAGAGCAAAAGCTGGGATATATAGTTTTGACGAGTAAGCTTGGGAGGTCTGAAGGTCTCCAAAATTTGAGCGGACTGAGATTGTTTTGGAAATTGACTTAGTGTTCAACAATACTTAAATTTTTAAGATTTTATTTTTTAAAAAAAGTAGTTGGCTTTTCGACGAGACTGACGAAATCCGAAACGTCTTTACTTTAGAATCAGACTGATTTGTTGTGAAATTTAATGTTTAACGTGTATTACTGCTTATTTGATTAGTTGACTAATAATTAGCTAATTAATTCATTATTATAATTTCAGCAACTGGCTGTACCGCACCGTCGCTTAGTGTGTTTCTGTCGCCTTTATGAAATTGCGGATGTGAAAAAGAAGCAAGCTTCTAGTGCCCATCAGAGGGAAATATTCCTGTTCAATGATATGATTTTGGTAGGAATTAATTAGTTATTTACATCAGTTTGAGTTCTTAATTATTGTTGATGGATGTTTAATATTGTCATGACACGGTCGCGTAAATTTAGCACATTAGAGAAATAAGAAATAAGGATTCAGCCAATCTGATTGGTTATTGAATTTATGTGATTACTTTTCACAACAACTGTTTTCATCAATGATTATTTGATTGATTAGTGAGTATTAATTAGTTAACTATTATTGTTTTTGTTGTTTAGATTACCAAACTACTCAGCAAGAAGAAGAACAATGCCACTTACAGCTACAGGGGCAGTCACTCACTTGTCGGCATGCAAGCTCAACCATTCAAATCTCAGTGTAAATTCTAATTTCTCATTATACTTAGTCACTATTGATTAGTTACCAATTCATTAATACTGTGATTCAGTTTAGTACTACTTGAGTTAAATACTACGAGTACTAATCAATGCTCATATTATAGTGGATTTGATAAGATTTAGTTTTTATTAATAACTCACCATAATGCATCTGTCCTTTTAATGTGGACCACATTTCAGTAATTATATTAATCCATTATTAGAGTTATTTATGAAAATTTAAGTCTAATTTTATGATTCCAATATTGTGAAGGCAGAGCTTTTTAGACCGTCTTAATCTAATTAAAGTTTAGTCGTTTAGTGTTGGATGAAAATACGGTGTAAAAAACTCTGCTTAATACTGACAATATCACTTTTTTATTTTTTACAAAATATTCGCACATAGTTTGAGATAAATCGTATCCA
>JASANF010004866.1:0-24943 GCA_030248245.1 Trissonchulus sp. WLG1_4
ATGTCCTTAAAGGCGCCGGGAATCAAACATTGGCCACTCGGCTGGACGTCTAGAGTGCTAACCAATACATCACAGACCCCAAGTTTTATAAACCTTAAGCAACAGGCAGGATTTGGTTGTTTTAATAATGCGATCTCAATATATATCTCATATACCCCAGGTCGCCACACAGACATAAAATCCACATGCTGTCAATCACGCAGTACGCATGTAAGGGTCGATTCACACTTCAGTAGTGCATACGGACATAAGGCATACGGACATAGGGCATACGGCACATTTTTGTCCGTTTTTTCAATTTATATATTTTAGGGGAAACTGGCACTGGGACATACGGACATGCGGCTTCACTGACATACAAAGAACTGTGCAATTCATACTACTAGACCGTATGTCCGTTTGTCCGTATGCCCGGCACTTTTGACACTGTTGAGCTAAGTTATTTTTTACCGGGCATACGAACATACGGCTCAAGAACACGGACATGCGACTGTACGGACAGAAGTATGAATTGACCAGTCGTTCTGCAGTTCAGTTTGTCCCGACGTCTGTTCGTGCGTATGTCCTAATGTTCGTACTGAAGTATGAATCGACCCTAAGAGCTAAGCCAGTCACTCGGATAGTTACAAAATACAGTGATGCTTCAGGCAACAGCTATTTTTTATTTACAACATCTATTACAGGCTTTGCTTCTTTGGCACCGCCACCGGCAGGCACAGCAGTAAGCGCTGTGCTGTCATTAGTAGCCGGAATTCTGGGCATATTCTCGCCCGGCGGGCAACAGAAAGACATGGGCACCATTGTCGATGAGCTGATAACGAAACGACTAGACGAACAGTACCAGAAAGAACTCGAAGACGAAATCTCTGGGGCTAAGCGAGTGATGTCCGCGTCACAAGAGTACCTGGAGGCCTACCGAGGGGTGAATATAACCAGGGACGACATATATATGCTGGGAAGCAACGTCCCCATCTACAACGGGGTGGCTCTTTTGGGAAAACTGGCTAACTATATCAATCGAAAAAGTGAGGAAGCCACACAGCATGTGGGCGATATTCACAAACGACTAGAAAAGGCTAAAGTCGCCTTTGAAATGGCAGAATTGTACTGTCAGTTGACAGGAATTCGTCAGTTGCTGCTGGCTGATATGCACTCCGTCCTTAGTCACCAGCCGTCAATCAACGCAGCGGCGCTGGGAGCGCAGCGTGTAATTGATCACGCAAAACGAGAAGATCTGGAGGCGTTAAAAATGTTTCGCAGACCTTCGCGCCAATTGGCTTTAGTTACGGCTATATTTTACGACCAAGAAATGAGACACTATCCCGCGATTGCTTCGTATATAAAAAGCACGGAGGTACAGTAGGCTGTTTAGAACAACAAAGTAGTATGCGTAACTTTTACTGTACTGTGGTTACTATTTTTACAAAAGGAGGGAGCGCAGGGTCACTCAGGTGTTGAGTGGAAGTCATCGGGGGGGGGGGGGGGGTGAAGAAAATAAGGCTAACAATTTTTAAAGAATAAGAGCGTTGCAATTGTGCAAGTGCAAAAAACGTAGTACAAACATTTTTGCACAAACATAACTAAACATTGACACAGAAAATATATATGTGGCTTTTCGCTTAAAAAAGTCAGTTGTGTTAATAACTTCTAATTAAAGTATATATTTTATTACTGGATCTTATGTTTCAATTTCAGGCACTAAAAAGTGTTCAAGAGCTTAAAAGCGGTTGCTATCATGCTAAAAATGCAAAATTTACAAATCTTTATCTAACCGGAACAGAATATTCCCTGACTGCGACAACAAATCCTTCCAAGTTCCGATTCAAGCACCTTGAACATCATAAGGGAGTTGACTACTGGTTTGGGTTACAACTGAACGGTCAAAACAGATGCTATCGATGGTTTCGAAGCACATACGAAGGAAACCGTTTCTGTGATGATGATAGGGAACAAGGTGAACAAAGTCAGAATTTATGTGTATTGATCTCTAAAAGTGTTACAAGATAGAACTTAGATCTACTGCTCCAAAACTAAACTCGTAGAAGCTCAATATTTTTTTTCATCTGGGCCCGATTTATGGAAGCAAAATGTTTGTCGTTGAAAATTCGTGTTGTTAAAAATTTTGGAGTGATCGAAACATTTTCAACGACGAGCCAATCACTAGATTATAGGAGAAATGGTCGTCGTTTTAGAATGTTTGCCGTTAAAATTTTCGCCGTTGAAATGTTTGTCAGCGACGTGTTAATGTTTTAAAAGATCAAAGCTCATCGTTGAAAAAATTTTAAAGACAAACATTTTCAACAACAATCTTTTAACGACAAACATTTTCAACGACGAACTTTCAACGACAAACATTTTCAACGACGAACATTTCGGTGACAAACATTTCGCTTGGATAAATCGAGTCCAAAACTCCAAATGACTAGTAGGTGGTAATGGGTTCATTTAACTTTGTTGGTTTTTTTAGATCAGAGTTTATTTTTAATAAAATCTTCCCTTATACATTAATACTGTTTAAGAACACTGTAACGAACCCCCAAATAGAAATTTGTGACAATCTTATGTAATTGCTATTTAGGTAAGTTACAATGAAAAAATAAGTTGTATCCCAAAAAGGAACAGTGTCCTTCCCCAGAGAAGGTCACTTTTGAACAGGTGTACACAAAACATCAAAAATACACCCACGTTTTGAATTCTGGATAATAGTCCAAAACGATTTTTTGGGACATCAATTGTGGGGTATACCTGCTACTCCGTGTATTTGTGAGCAAGTAACAACAACAAGTGACAGTTTGAGATGCACCTTGCGGGTCGTCATTGCTGACTGGTACCTGGCACCATCCCTCGCAGTCATCTGTCAGTGAAAAAGTCACTGTTGAAAACAGCACGTACGTATTGGCTCTGATCTCAACCGAAGCTGAAGAAGCGTTATTTGACACAGTTTCAGACTAGTTTATATAACTCTGTTAAATTATTTCGGTGCCGATATTAAGAAATGCATCGTAGTGTATTGCATTCGGCAATACTGTTGAGTTGTCATACTTTTTATAAGATACTCGGTCCGCATGGCGCATTAATTGTTTTAAACCGCAGGATTAGAATGAGTCGAGACAAACACGTCAGGACGTTTCTGCTTCTAGGAATCCCTCATCAATTAATTCGGACAGAGGGGGCTAAAAAGACGGACTTTGAAATTTACATCACAAGCGTGGGAACTTCCTCGCGATTGCATCCAAAAGTTGTCTCCTCATCAGGTCAACTGCGCGCTGCGTATTTGAATGAAGAAGACTATAGTGGTTCATCTTTTTGGTTGTTGGAAAAAGTGGACTGCTAAAGAGTATTATATAACCTATAAATAAACATTTACGATGCATTAAATATTTCGCGTTGCTGTATTAACTTATGGGTACATATTTAAAATACTATGCTTTTTACTTTAGTTGACACTAAAGCGAAGGATAACAAAAAGAAAGCGAATTAACAAAAAGGTGCAACGAAAATATACGAAATGAAGCTTAGTCAATTGTTTGATTTGCGCAGCAAAATTTCAAGATCGGGCCCGATTGATCGAAGCAAAATGTTCGTCGTTGAAAATGCTCGTCGTTGAAAATGTTCGTCGTTGAAAGTTTTGGATTGATCGAAACATTTTCAACGACGAACATAACACGTAATTATAAGACAAATGTTCGTCGTTGAAAAACAAATGTTCGTCGTTGAAAAATCAAATCTTCGTCGTTGAAAATGTTCGTCGTTAAAAAAACAAATGTTCGTCGTTGAAAAACAAATGTTCGTCGTTGAAAAACAAATGTTCGTCGCTGAAAAATTTTAAACGGCGAACATTTCAACGGATGTCTTGAGCTCCGTTAAAATGTTCGTCGTTGAAAATTTTTTCAACGACGAGCTTTTGTCTTTTAGAACCTAATAATGTTCTAAAAAACCAAAGCTCGTCGTTGAAAAATTTTTCAACGACGAACAATTTCAACGACGAACTTTCAACGACGAACATTTGTTTTTCAACGACGAACATTTGTTTTTCAACGATGAACATTTGTTTTTCAACGACGAACATTTGCTTTTTCAACGACGAACATTTTCAACGACGAACATTTGTTGTTTCGATAAATCGGGCCCTGGCCGTAGTTGCAATATAGACTCACACATCAAACGCATGTAGCAAGGTACTATTCTTGGAACGATACTGTTTTTTACATAAACACCTCATATTCTGTGACATGTTGCTTTACGCTAATGATGGGAAAATTTTTGCGGCATTGTCAGTCAGCACCTTGGCATTGTCATGTAATGAACGTTAGGATTGTCAAACAGCTGGGCAAATATGTGGTATATAACTGTTTGTATCCGTATCCGTGTTTGTATTTTTGTTTGGAAATTCAATAAAAGCGCTTCACTACAACTTGTCAAATTATGCCTATCAAGTGGTAACTGACTTGGGTAATCTTTTTTTTCGTCAACCTAAAATTTTCCTGTCATTGCCACAGGATTAGCCAAAAAGTTTTACGTAGTTTTACGTATGGCGTTTTACGTTTTACGTATCTTTTCAAATGCATCGAGACGCGAGACACGAATTTTTTCAAGATATGCTCTACGTATGTTAGACCTATCAGTATGGTACTTAATTTTATCTCTTTCCTTGCTTTCGTTGATTTCATTGAACGTTTGAACGGGTCTCATAACAAACGTTTTACTCTGATAGGCTCGTAAATAGGATAGTAAAGGAAATTGACTAGTGTCTGAACAAGGTACCAGCAGATGGATGTAGACTGATTACCTATGCACAGCCGCGTTTGTATAGTGTAAAACCCGTATGCAAATTAGATAGTACAATATGAAAGTTAGCTGTAGCCGCGTGAAAGTTGTAGAGCATGAGTCATGGCTTTCAACAACTTTCAAGCATTTTACACAATATAGCTACGTTTTTTATTCCTGTTGTGCCACAGCACAACAGGTCTTTAATTTTGATTTTGTAATAATGCACTGCTTCCTTGCTTTTGAATGTCAGTGCGCGTGTTTAGTTCACGCTTTGCCGAAAGTACGCGTCTGCAGCAAACTTTTGCAGCAGTATTTGCCAGCACAGTTTTCGTGTGCATTTGTTTAGCTCATGTTTCAGTGTAAGAAATGAACATACGAATAATATTAGCAATGTTTCGCTGCAGCAAACCAAAACAAATTTTGGCCAGTACCTAACTACATAGTTGCTTTGGCTTGTATACAATTTTCGTCGACTCTATTGTATTACAGTGTTAGAAATTGTAAAATCATAAACCACATGGTGTCATCATTCATCAGTTTTTCCTAAATGGAAACTTGTGATGTAGTGTAGATTCGGACCAACAACTGCCAATTTATGTAATACCTGTTTATCACAATACACAATCACATTAACTGGGTAGGTAAATTGCAACCTTGCTTACTTTTGCATAAGCCTAATATATCTGCGAATGTCTTTAACCCTTTCCTTCATAAATTTGTCCAAGCTCTGGCCGGGATTTGATCCGCTGCCACAGACTGAGCATGCTTCCCAGAGACAACTTTGTGGCAGTACTGTCACGCCAGACCACTCGGCCACCAGCTCGCTTCACTCGGATACCTAAGGTATCGTCATGAAGGACATGATTTTGTGAAACATCAGGCCGACAGGTTTCACTAGTAGGAGTTAGGGCCAATTGTTGCTCTGAAGCAACAGTATGAATGAAAGGGTTAAAATGGTTGAATAAAAAATATTGCTGAGGAAGTTTTTTAGCTGCACAACAGGTTTTAACTGACCTGTGGTCAGTTTACTTGAAAATGCATGCTTTATACTTACTGAAGATTTTGCCGCAGATTGGGCTTGTTTTCTCTATATTTTTGATTTATTTTCGGTGTCTTTTTTCTATTTGTTAAGTTCCCACGGCTTGCCCATAGTCCTATAGCCAGCTCCTAAAACAGATTTAACGGCTATAGTTTAATTGAACTTAACGACGGCTTCAATAACTTGCAAAATTCAATACATAAAAAACGTTATTTACTGGATTTAACTCTTCAGCCGGTGAGAAACGCGTGTAAGCGAACACAAAATAGCACATTAGGTGCTATAGCGCTTTTTGTCATGCGCTATTTGCGCTTCAAGCGCTGTCGAATTTGCTATGTGCGCTATTGTTTAAATATGGTTGAAACTTCTACCAAAAACTGGCCAGAGAGGATTCAAACCACCCATACCTAGTTTCCTAGCATAACGATCTACCAACTTAGCTACGCCGCCCTATTGGTGTTTGTGTTAATTTTCCTTTATATTGTGATGCAAATTTTGGACTTTGTGTTGTTGCTATTTGCGCTAATTAGGCGCTATCTTTTGCTATTGGCTAACTTATTGAAATTTTTTTTACTTTTTACAATCCCTCAATAAATAAAAATAATTTTAAAATTATTTTCAAATTTTTGTTTGTGCTATGGTCGACAATATAAAAAAATAGCGCATATAGCAAAACGATAGCGCATCAAAGTGCTATAAGCGCTATTTTTTGTAGGCTTATAAAATAGCGCTTATAGCACCTGAGGTGCTATTGTGCTATTGGCTTATTTATTGAAAGTATTTATACTTCTTCCTTCCTTAGGTTTGGCCTGGGCTTAGGCTTGGGCTTAAGCCTAGGCCTGGGCTTAGACCTGGGCTTAGACCTGGGCCCGATTTATCGAAGCAAAATGTTCGTCATCAGAAATGTTCGCCATCGAAAATGTTCGTCATCGAAAATTTTGGATTGATCGAAACATTTTCGATGACGAACATTTGCTTTTTCGATGACGAACATTTGCTTTTTCAACGGCGAGTTCGTCATTGAAAAAGCAAATGATCGTCATCGAAAATGTTCGTCATCGAAAAGTTCGTCATTAAAAATGTTCGTCATCGAAAAAGCAAATGTTCGTCATCGAAAAAGCAAATGTTCGTCATCGAAAAGCAAATGTTCGTCATCGAAAAAGCAAATGTTCGTCATCGAAAATGTTCATTATTGAAAATTTTCAGCGTTCGAAATTAGATCAGTCGTTCTAAGTCTAAACATTCTGAATTAGAACATTTTCATTAAAGTCTAAATTCTCTAATAATAATAATAACTACTACTAACTACTTCCAATACTACTACTACTACCTAAGACTACCTAATACTAGTAAAATTGAGGTACAATAAAGTATTGAATTTAGTGGTTCTGTCTGGTGCCAATAGATAGTGGCAAACTCTCAAAGTTGAATATTATTTTGTTTCAACTTTTCCGCAACAGTATGTCCGTTTGTCCGTATGCCCTGGAGTTTTGGCTAAGTTGAACTGAAATTAACTTTGCCGGGCATATACGGACAAAGTGAAATAGTGCGGTTTAGTATATATAGATGAACGGACATATGGCTGACGGGCAAAGTGGCAGACGGCTGTACGGGCGAAGGTGTGAATTGAACAGCCGTTGTGCCGTTCAGTTGGTCCCAATGTCCATACGGCAGTACCGTTATTTTAATAATTAATATTAAAAATTGTTATTAAAAATACTTTTAATTTCAATTATTTTATTAATATTAATATTAAAAAATAAATGAGCTGCGCTATTTATATGAATATTTAATTAATAATAAAATTGGCTATTTATATTAATATTAAAATTACTGCCAACTGCTTATGTACCTAAAGATGTTCGCAGTTGAAATTTTCAACAGAGGTACCAAGCTCCGTTGAAATGTTCGTCATCGAAAAAATTTTCGATGACGAGCTTTTGTCATTTAGAACATAATAATGTTCTAAAAGACCAAAGCTCGTCATCGAAAAATTTCTCGATCACGAACATTTTCGATGACGAACTTTCGATGACGAACATTTGTCTTTTGATAAATCACCGTTGAAAAAACAAATGTTCATCATCGAAAATGTTTCGATCAATCCAAAATTTTCGATGACGAACATTTTCGATGACGAACATTTGTCTTTTCAATAATGAACATGTATTTTCGATGACGAACATTTGGTTTTTCGATGACGAACATTTGGTTTTTCGATGACGAACATTTTTGATGACCAACATTTTCGATGACCAACATTTTCGATGACGAACTTTTGATGACGAACATTTTCGATGACGAACATTTTGTTTCGATAAATCGGGCCCTGGGCTTAGGCTTAGGCTTGGGCTTAGGCTTAGGCTTACACTTAGGCTTAGGCTAAGGCTTGGGCTTAGTCTTAGGCTAAAGCTTAGGCTTATCCAATAGGAGCGAAGATTGGAAAGTCATGTTGGAGGATTTTGTGGAGGCTTCTAGAGGTTTTACGTACATAAGTTTTCATATCACTAATACAAAATTTCACAACGAAATATTGTCTGAATCGTTAAAGATTTTCTCAAATTTATGACACCGTGGTTCAGCTCATTTGACGTTTCAGCGAGCAAAGACTAGCTCTGCTGCAGGTTTGAAATTTCAACTGATGTGAAACCATGGTTTAGAAAAATCTACGATAGGTTTTTGTAAAGAATCAGTCAATATTTCGTAATGAAATTATTTGCTAATCAATCATATAGAAAAACGTACGTAAAACCATGGATTCATAAAACCACCTTTGTGAAATCCACCCTAAAGGTTCAACTCATTACCCTGTAGTTGACCGCGGCAGTAGCATGATGTCATCCGCTGGCGCAAATTTTGTGACAAAAACTGCAGCGCCGAAGGGTGTACTGACAGCAAGAGTGATAGCAGTCCTTTAGCGGACCGGACAGGCCAGAACGTCGCTTCAAACGAACCTAAAACATAAGGCTGTAGGGCATGTGGATGACTTCATGGGATTGCAATCAAATCTTGCCGGACAAGGTTCGATTTTTCCTGCTGCGCCACAGCGCAGCAGGCTTCTTAGAATGAGTATGTAGAGTAGTAGTGTGTAGTTTGGTGAGAAATGTGTGCCCGTGTGTGTATGTTTTGATCAGTGTGATTGTGCGGATGTACGTGAACATAAGTGTATGTTAGAAAAGCGTCTGTTCTTTGACTGCTTGTCTTTGGTTCATTGTCGGTTTTAACTCATATGATTTAGGTATGAGTCAAATCCAGCTCTTTATCTGACAAGTGTTAGTGAAACTGCACAGGTCGCCAAGTGAAATTTACAAACTGTTTGTGGAAGAAAACTTTGTGACAACTTTTGTGTTTTAAACCCGTTTGATTTCGGTATGATTCAAGTCCAGCTTTTTGCTTGAGCAAAGTGGCTTCTTGCGGAATCTTTATTGTTTGCTAACAAAAATGCATACCACCGATTTGTATACCGATAAAAATGCATACCACCATACGTTCACTGATTTGGTGTTATTATACAGATACTGAAAGTTATTTATGGAAATAAATGCGTCATTCTGAAAAGACACTGAAATGCAGATACATTCTGCATAGTTGGCAAAGGTCCGTTTTAGGCAATACAAAAGTTTGTGTCTGGTTCGCAGTGTACATATATATGTTTGGAATGACATGTGTAACTTTAGGCTCAAAATTGTCTTCTGGCATTTTCTGAAAAACATGCCACAAACAAAGGGTTTGGAGCTAATGATAGATATGTTGTTACAGGTACATAGTTTGTCTTGGAATGAACGGATTTCAGTAAAACACATTTTGCAGAAAAATGTACATGGTATCCAGCATTAATTAAATAATTCAGCCTAATTAAAATATTAAACTAAAGTTGTTTAGTATAAGAAAAAAATTTAATGAAATATATAAATCAGGGATACAGAAGTTTGGTACAATAAATGCAATCAAAGCAACACAAGTGCGTCTGCTGAGAAAGAAAAATAGTATATAACGACCATATATGTAATAAACATATATATTTAATTATTAAATCTATAAATAAAATAAATGAGTTACATATCATGTTAACTAGAGAAATTTTAACTTTAATAATTGTCAAAATGAATTATTAAAAAAACAGAAATTTGATTAAAAAAAATGCGACCGGAACCCGGGATCGACCCAAGGACATTTAGATTTTTAGTCTAACACTCTCCCAACTGAGCTATTTCGGCTACGATAGACGACAGATAAAAATCTTTAACAACAGTCTATCTGCATTAAATCTGGTGCTCAATTTGAATTTTTCGTCCAATGTTAAGGTTAACATATATGTAAAACTTTTATTTTGTTGTAATAAAATAATTTTTGAATTCTACCCCTTAACACACATCAGTTTTGATCAAATTTTTAAAACTGCTGAATCTATACTTAAGGGGGTAATTGCGTTTTTAGGTGTTTTTTTAAACTACCATAACTGCACTTAACCTCAACAAAAACTAGAGCGGTCTTTTTTACATTTTTTTACACCTTCTAGTTTTAAAAAAACTATATTTAAAAGCAGATTATCTTTTGCATTTTTACTGCTGCTATCATTTGAATGCACCCCATCAGCGGTTTTTTTGACTAATTTTTGCGCCACAGTTATGAAACTCAAGATCAGCCAACAACTACTAAACTTTTTGCAGTTATGCACTTACATAATATCCCCACCCGTTTTTTGATATAGTTGATAAGTCGTTTCTACGTTGAGAAAATGACATTTTCGTGCCAAAATCACGTAATTTGACTTTTCTCTAAAATTTTCAAAAGCCCATAACACCGACTTTACAAACTATTTTTAGAAAAGGAAAAAAACTGGTGGGGATATTTTCATAAAAGATAATGTGGTTAAAGTTTCGAAGCCGTAGTCCGTTTTCAGCTTGAGTTCTGTGTGCGCAAAAATTACACTGAAATGTCAAAAACCACGAAAACGACATTACCCCCTTAAGTGTATGTTTTTGTTTTTTTTTCATCCAGATGCAAAACACGACTGATCACGCATGGATGGAAAAAGCGGGGCATCCTTTTCCTCCACAGCTAATTCTTTATTTCTCTTAAAAACAAATGAAAAATGAAGATGGACTATTTCAAATAAAGACAGAAAGAAAGCATTAAAGAAAGGAAAAAGTGAAATAATTTAACTGAAATAAAAGATCAGCTGTAACGTGTTTTTTTAATCGCAACATTGCATATTACTATAAATGTTCGATAAACAGAATAAACTATATTGAGTGTCACTAGTTGCTAAATCACACAATGATTACGATCACCGTTGCATTGTGAGCAACTGTGATGTATATTTTCTGTGTTTGTCTTTGTATGGTTGCCTTGTCTATTGACCAAGTCTGCTGTATAGAACGTCTTTACCCCAACGTTTTGAAAAACGTCAACTTTGGCAGTTCCTATGCTAAGACTGCTAATCAGATTTTGCGAGAACGTCCCTGCCAACATCCAGTAATAATCGAAGTAGTCAATTTGTTGAAAGAGAAATTGGATGACGGCCATTATGGCCCTTTGTTCAACCGGTAAACATTTACGTTCTCCAATTTTTGTATCTGTTTATGTTGGATAGAATGATCCCGTTTAGTTTAGCCCGAGTATACTGTATTTCCTTGAATAGATCCCCAGGGCTTTATTTTTTCGTGATTGTTCAAATGGGGTTTTATTCAAAACAGGGGCTTTATTCGAGGAAATACGGTACCCGGATCAAGTGCACTTGGGGGAGGGCAAGTGCGCCTGGTTTTGGTCTTTGCGGTATACCTAGCAAAATTTTGCAAGTACCAGTTGTACCAACACCAGTTGTAGAACCAATCATAATAGCAGCAGCATGTGCAGTGGCTGTCTTGGCAGCATTCTTAGTAAGTTGTTAGTATACTAGTGGCAGTTCCTCACGTTTTCCCTTTGAAGTTGTGTACGCAACGCAGATATGTGTAGCACCATTTTTATGGTCCTTTAGCTAGTGGTCGTTGTGATCTTATCTGCATCAAGATAGCAGGTTTAGGTGAGTGAGTGTTCGTGTAGTCGCTGATGTACCTAGTGTTGTCGATATAGAACTATTTACAGCTGTTGCATTGGCAACTGTTGCGTTTGATATTTGATACGAAGCAAGTGAGTCGTGGCCTTGTAAACTTTCAGGCTTTAATTTCCTATCAACACAGTAATGAGAGGAGTTACTAGTTACTACTAAATTTCAGAAATTGTAATTTTCTTTAATTAGTGAACGCAAAAAACTTGAAATTTTGCCCTGAACCGAAACGTGTACCGTGCCGACAAAGTTTCCTGCCCTATCCTTCTCGACTCGGCTCTGCTTGAGCTAAAATGCATCCGATTTCGACTTTACTGTGTATAGATCTTATTTACAAAGTAAAAGTTTAACCATACCTTGGCTGATTTGCAATTGTGTTCGTTACCTAATCACTTGAGTTTGTTGTGTATGGAAACTTATACTAAGTTTCTAATAGCTTGTAGTTCACCAAGTTGTCGTTGATCTAGTCTTTGTGATACCAATGGAAATTGCTACCAATTCTTGTGAATCCTAGGCGTCGGCCTTATAGCAAATTTGAATTCAGCGACGAACTTCTTTGGCAAATTTTCTTTTTTACTTTATCCAATTTTGAACAACCGGGAAAGTGTAGTTGCTCAGTTCGTTCCGTACGTCGGCGTACGACGAGCTTCAACTTTCGCGAAAAGTGGCGAAGCTTCGCGAAAAGTGACGAACAGTGACCGAAAAGTGAAAAAAATGAGTTTTTCACTTTTTTACACTGAAAATTACTGTGTTTTTTGTTCGCCACTTTCCGGCCAAGCTTGGTCATACTTCGCGACGGATGAAGCTCGTCGTACGCCGACGAACAGGGAACTTTTTTTGCACAGTACTGTAAGTTTTGTTTTGGTTTAACCCATTTTTTTCAGAAGTGTATACAAACTGCTTGCTGTGGACAGCGCTAAAAAAGAACGAGTGGTCGCATGTCTGGACAAAGAAACCAGAAAAAATTGGGCGACCTACCCTGCCTCTGCGCTTTGGTCGGTCTTGTCACAGAATTTAACGGTTGAAATAGCTTGGTGAGTTCAAGTTTTAAACGTTGGATAATACACATATCATACCTGTCTTGAAAAAACAGTGCAATAACTAACGTCAATAACTAAAGTGCACGCTGCTAGAATCACAGCGTGCACCAGAATTTAGTTATTGCACTGCTGTAGGCGTGCATCTTAGTCATTGACTTATCGCAATGTACTTTGTAGTGTGCACTCAAAATAATCCTCACTGGCACGTGAAGCCCGCGTGCATAAACTCGTGCGCGCTCGTCCATGCACTTGGCGCTTCACGAAACAGTGCGTATAAATTACTGAGTGCACGCTACATCGTGCTATAACCTACACGTGTTTCACAAAAATATTCTTTAGGTCTGAAAGTGAAAGTGTAGCAGTATTTTAAAGCATGACAGGTTCTTCAATCCTGAAGTACCAGAGCGACTAATGACAACTCAGAATTGGCTGTGTAGCTCTAACGGTAGAGTGCAGGTTTGCAGATTTAAATGGACGGTTCAGTGAAACCCGCTGGGTCTCTCCGATGTCTAAATTTTGACAAAAAATAGTTGCGCCACTCATTAACAGCTACCCAATTATTTCAGGAAAATTAAAAGCAAAGAAAAATGAAAGAAATTTTGGTCGAAAGAAAAAGCAAATGAAAGAAAAATCAAAGAAAAAGCAAGAAAATTTGGACGAGCGGTTGATTAGCTGTCAACTGGTTACCTAACTTAAAATTAATTGCTGGCTAATTGGCCTAGGCGCATATTGATAGATACATATATCAATACTTTTACACGCACACATGTGTAGCACGTACGTACACATTCTACGTATGTGTAGCTGTCTGAAAATAGAGAAGGGGCGGGTGAACTTTTGGCTTGACAAAAGTTGTTACTTGACCCGACAGGCATCCATCAACTTTTCTTTGTTGAAAACCGAAAGAAAAATGAAATGAAAGAAAAAGCAAAGAAAAATTAAAGAAATTTGGAAGAAAAAGAAAAAGAATTTTCCTGAAATAAATGGGTAGCTGTAATTTTAGTGGTATGGCTTTTGCGACTACTTGCTGTACTTTAGATAGTAGGGCGAAAAAGTTACACCATTTTCATTAAAGTTAAAGTTAAAGTTAAAGTAAGGCCACGGCGTTAAAGTTACAGTTAAAGTAAGGGTCAGGCGGTAATTGAAGTTAAAGTTAAAGTAAGCCCAAAATCAATGACTTTTATACAACTTTTTCCTGTTGTGCCACAGCACAACAGGTCTCTAATTTTGATTTCTGGCTGAATACACTGGGCTTGTAGTGCAATGTACGTCTGTGCGTTAGTTTGCTTTGCATATTAGAGCTACTGCGCGAGCGTCACATCATTGTCTAGTGCAAAAGTTACACTGTAAGCTAGAAAAATGTCAATGTGCGCTTGTATAGTTCATGTGTGTCACATAGTGCGCATGTGCCACAATGCTGATAGTACCAACATTTGACCAGATAATTTTGTTGGCAACATCTTACATTATGTTTCCTGCGAACTGTACATAGTCATTTTTGGTCATGAAAGAATGAATACACTTCTCACTCATCAAAACAACCCATTCCTACATAATTTGTTGTAAGATAATTAAAACTACTTCCAGTTTTTGCATAAACAACTTATTGTAAGATTGCATAAAAACGCATTGAACTTTTGCATACACATTTTACAATAAAATAATTATCTGCTGCACAACAGGTTTTAGCTGACCTGCTGGTCAGCTTACTTCAACATAATTCTTAATACTTACTGAAGGTTTTGCCGCAGGTTGGGCTTGTTTTAAATAACTTTAATGTTAAAGTTAAAGTAAGGGTGTTTTAATTTAAGTAAAGTTACAGTTAAACTAAGACCTTTAACTTTTTTGTAGTTAAAGTTAAAGTATGACCTCTAACTTTTTTAATTTTAGTTAAAGTTAAAGTTTAACTTTTTTGCCCTACTATGTAGATAGTAAAATATATTCTTTTCGTCACGAAATTACTTGTTTCGTTTTCTCAAGTGGTGCAACTTTTTCCGTTCTTCTTTACAGTGGATTTCTTTCGATGGATGGTTTTAGGAGTTTGTCTGCGACTGGCCGCATCAACGAAATTATTGTGAAAACAAACGAAAGCCGAGATTTATCGTGGAATAGACGCCGAGGCCTGCTACAGCGAGTAAAGATTCACGTTTGTTCCAAACTGACGTGTGTGTTTGGTCATGTGACTGGGAAATATCGCTTGCAATTGGTTATCGAACCGCATCCATTGCAATGCACCAGGCAGGCAGCTCAACCCATTAGACAATTTTGTAAAAAGCAATGTGAGTTGTTGGTTTTTGGAAGACCAATTTCTATTTGACTACTTGTGTATAGTACCCCTAACAATTTCACAAAAGTTTAGAAAAAACAAAAACCACACCCAAATATATATGTAAGTAGAATGTTGAATATATTTTTATCAAATCATTATCTTCCTTTAAATAATATTCTTGTTCAGTAGCCTCCTTTTATATATGCTTAAACTCTAGCCGTAGCCCTCCGTGAAGTACTCTAGTTTCATAGGACCTACGAGACTTTGTGTGGTGTAGTGCTTAGCATTCTCGACGTCGACGCGAGCGGCTTAGCGCCGTCTACTTTTTGTTTTCGAAACTGGGAACTTTCTTAACCTTTTTGAAGCATTGGAAAGTTTAAACCAGCCAATTCAAGTGACGGCAAAATTTTCTGCGTGTCGGAGTCTACTTGTTAAGCGGCCCCCTCAGGCAAATTTGTGCAGAAATAGGGATGTAAAACTCAGTTTTGTCCACAAATAAATGGCCGCGTTTGATATTTCCTCTGGAATATTGACACTCAGACCTCACAATGTAACCACTGCTGACTCAGCTGAAGAGCTTGTTTCTGAAACATTATGTTACCTTTAGACTGCGTTTAGCAAGACGGAGATATGGTACAATGGCTATATTTATTCCACCACTAATGTTAAATTATTTTCAGTTTTTTTAGTAGATCCTCTACAGTGTTTCGATGCAACGCGTACTTGCTGGAAAGGAGGGGTGGGTTGCAAAAGCGAAGAAGCTGTGGCCCTAGCTTTCAAATTGGTCAATAAGTCTGATTTATCCAAAATCAATTGTGAAAATCCGAAGGACTGCAGCTTGTTTTTTGAAGACAGCGAGGCCCCCCCCCTTTCTTCTTCCCTTGGGTTCCTTTTTTTGTTGTGGGTTTTTTTTTTTTTCCTCTCCCTTCTGTGTCCCCTCTCCTGCCCTTTCCCCCGTCCGTGCCGCCGGGCCGCCCCTGAAGACAGCGAGGTTCCCTACTGCCACAAAAACTTCACTTTTATTCCATGTTTCAAAAGTTGTGCCAAACATGTTGAGAAGCGTGAGTTTTCACTGTTCTATATTTTGTACCGTTCCTGTATAATTGATTTTTAATTTTAATATACAGCTTTAATAAGTGTTTAGTAGTTTGGTACAGTTTGTTAAAAATTTATAGTTTTTTATAAACTGTTAACTGTTGATTGAGAGACATATTTTTGATTTTAGTGGTTCACATACTCAATTTTATATAAGCATTTCTGAATTTATTAACAGACATAGTTTATATTTTTAGTGTTTCACGTACTCAGTTTCATAAAAGCATTTCTGAATTTATGTAACAGATGCTTAGTATAGTAAAGTTTTGGTTAATATTTGCACAAAATATATGTTTTGTTTTGTTTTGTTTCATACTGTTTTAGAGATTATCCACACTCTATTTCCAATAGATTTTCATGCTCAGTGAAAGCAGTTATTTTTTTCAGGTGAAGCAGTCAGCATTGCATCAGTGTCCAACTTTAAAAATCCGACTTGGGGTCCCTTTCCAAATATGCTCAGTGCTTTAAGAGGCTACAATATTTTCGAGGGCAATCCTTTTTCCGAACACGGTGGCGATCCTGGTTGGAGACAGCTATTGTTCAAGGGAACGAAATATTTCCAAGAAGAGGGCGGTTATAAAATTCAGCCTGGTCTGGAAGCGGTATACGAGTTAAACTGTGACGGAAAAGTGACAGTCCGCTCAGTATCATCCCTTTCACAGTTTCGAAATATGATGTCTGAAGAAGCCGGTAGGTTTGCTTTGTCACCAACAACAGTTTTTAAATAATTTTTTATGAAAATGGAATTAAAAACAAAAAGTCAGATGTGAAATGCAGAATATATATGAGCTGAAACACCATTAACTGCGAAAGTACAAACTAGGGCTGGGCACGGTTACACGGTACGAACCGTGTACACGCGTGTAACCGTGTACACGTTAAGTTTAGCGTGTACACGGTTAGGGGTCACTATCCGTGGTTACTTAGCGGTTACAGCGTGTACACGTTAAGACAAAGTAACCGCGGATAGTGTAACCGTTTACTCTAAACGGATAGTGTTAACCGGTTACTTTGAACGGATAGTGTAACCGGTTACTCTAAACGGATAGTGTAAACGGTTACTCTAAACGGATAGTAAATCCGGTTACACTATCCGTTTTCCGAGTTCGTGTTCCCGTTAAGAAAAAATGTTCGTTTGTTCTGCTGGATTTATGCAAACTAGCCTTCAACCGTGCGCAAGTGTTTTGCCGCGTGTGTTACTTCATAGCCTATACACATGTGACTCCATGCTATATTCTTCAAGATATATAAAGGCATTATACTGACAGCTCAACATTGTCCCAGTAGCTCAAATGGTTCGCTGGTCTGCAGATTTAGAGATGGCTGGGGCCTGTTCTCAACTTTACAAGTCTTCAAAATTAACAAATAAGGCAAAGCAGGCGAATCCAATAATTATATAAAATTCCTAACCAAACACCCATTCCCCCCACCATCAACCAATAACACCACCCTGGTCGCATCTTCCCTGGGTCATGCTAATGCTGATGCTGTCTGGTAAAGAATCCCCCTGTTTCTTGACGTTTAGTAACCGTTTATTAGTAGAAGCCACGTAACCGTTTAGTAACCGTGTAACAGTTTAGTAACCGTGTAACCGTTTACACTGTTCTTAACGTGTAACCGTGTAACCGGTTACAGGGTTAGTATCCGTGTAAACGGTTATACTTAGCGTGCAAAAGGTTGAAGGGTTACACGGATAATTAGCGTGTACACGCGGATTAACCGTGCCATGCCAAAATATTGTGACATTCGGGCCTGTAAATTTTTAGCTATTGCGTTTCAAAATTTTTAGCATTTCGACGTTTTCGGCTGGTTGAGAGGAAGCTCTATTATTTATTTTAACTCCTCGCTTAAATGGCGTCACAAAATAATTTGCATTACAAAATGACGGCAATTTATTGCGCAAGAGATGGTCAACTTTTTATGTCTGTAGGTTTAGTTTCAGTTGTTATACAACTCTTGAAACGCAACGGTGAACACGTTAGACAGACGATTTCGGAGTAAAAAACTATCATAAATTTGATATAACTTTTGGGGTGGTCGCAAATTTATTATCACATATTGGCCATTAATATTGCCAGTATTATGCCAATTTTTGTGGAAAAAACTCCTCTGTCAGTCACACTAACAACAAAAAGTTTAGAACAAATTCATTTTTTTGAAATATGTATTTATTTTTGACTTTCATACTGAAACTTAGTTTTCTGACACAACTTAAACGCGTTAAAACAATAATGAGTTCTGTTTTCAATAAGATTTACGTGTCTGTTAGGTATATTTTTGTTCCTGGTTAGGTTAGTGCGTTATAAGTTAAAATATTATAAATTCTGACCAGGTTTAACAAGAACATAGCGCTTAAATACAGTTCAACCTAACTGACTGGTGCGGTTTTCAGCAATAATATTCAACGCATAAAATAAAACGCAATAAAACGCTAAATTATTGCAGAAAAATTAGCAAAAATAAGTATCACTTTCATGCGTTCAATATTTTTAGTACACAAGCTTTTTTTCAATTTTTGAGCGTAACTGGTGCCACTAGATGCATGCGTTCCCACGCCGCACCGAAAGCAGATAAATGCATGTTACTAACACGAAATATAACTGCATTATAGAGCTTTTGAATGCTGTTACAGATTTGGTTTTAATCTCACCAGAATTTTTTTATATCGATAAGAACGTGAAAAACCGATGTTTTCATTTTGTTAATTTTTACACTTTTTGACTGATGCTTATTGTTACGAGTTAGTGGAACGCTTTTTCTCTGCATTTAAAATAGCTTAATATCTGGCCTAATTGTGTGCAAAATTACAGCACCAGTGGAGCGTGCGTTTTGTGTCATTTATTGACCAACATATAGCCAATTTAAAATTATTACATCATGGAATTTACATTATTTTAGCTTATAAGTAACTGATAAAGAGCTGTAAAATGAAGTCACTTTCAAAAATAAACTATTTTATAGTGTTTTAAATTAGTGGAGTTTTAATTCATTATTGCAGACTACTGCTTTGCAGAAACGAAATAAAACCGTCACTCTTGAAGCAAAAATGTTCATCGGAGCCTATTAAATCGAATTGTAGCAAAAACGAAAGTTTTTTAAAATTCAATATTTTGACGTAAAAATTGTTCGTGGACTAAATTCGAAAAATTTGAAAAAAATTGAAAAATTTAAAAAAAAATTGTTTTTGCTACAATTGCACTAAATAGCCTCTGCTGAACATTTTTGCTTCAATAATGGGGGTTTCACTTCGTTTCTGAGAAGCAGTAATCTGCAATAGTGAATTGGACCCCATATTTTGTCTTATTTTCAACATTTTTCACTAATATAACTTTTTTAGCTGTTACAGATGAACTAGATTCTTGCCCATTTACTATAATTTAAAACACTATAAGGTGGTTTATTTTTCAAAGTGGTTTTATTTTACAGCGTTTTATTAGTTACTTATAAGCTAAAATATTGTAAATATCAGTGATGTACTATTTTCAACTTGGCTATATGTTGGTCAATAAATGACACAAAACGCACGCCCCACTGGTGCTGTAATTTTGCACACAATTAGGACAGCTATTAAGCTATTTTTAAATGCAAAGAGAACGCGTTGCTCTAACTCGTAACAATAAGTATCAGTCAATAAGTATAAAAATTAACAAAATAAAACATCGGTTTTCACGTTCATATCGACGTAAAAAATTCTGGTGAGATTTAAAACCAAATCTGTAACAGCATTCGAAAGCCCTATAATGCAACTAAATTTGATGTTAGTATATAACATGCACTCTTCTGCTATCAGTGCGGCGTGGGAAGGCATACATCTAGTGGCACCAGTTACATTCAAATTTTTCAAATTTCACCAGTTTGAAGAGGCATAACTGAGTATATAGGGCGGTTATTAAAAAATTGACCACGCACATTTTGTTTGCACCCATATACAAAATATCCAATTTAGAGCGAAATCTAAAAACCTTTCCAAAATCGTATCAAAGGGAGGTTGAAGTTGACAGAAAGTCAGTCATATATATATATATATATATATATATATATGTGTATATATATATATATATATATATATATATATATATATATATATATATATATATATATATATATATATATATATATATATATATATATATATATATATATATATATATATATATATATATATATATATATATATATATATGTGGTCGATCAATAGATGCTAGTTTCAGCGCCAGCTTACCTAATTGCATCAAAACAGCCTAAATGGCTGCAGCTGTGTGTATGTACAATCTTCAGGTACGTTCTCGGAAAGCACTGGTCCAACGATGAAAATGAGTGCAGGATTTGGCATCGGCAATGTTGGGCAGGCTAAAGCAGAAATGGAAACACCGCCATTTTATGAAATGGGATCCCGAGAGTCGACATTCAACAAAGACGCAGCAGGCTCTCTTTCCAGCAACGAAAACATGCTGACGGTTATGCGGAGCAAGTGTGCTGTCTATACTGTGTACATCAGCCGAGAAGTGATACCTGCCTTCAGAGCAGACTTTGTTGAGGCTGTGAAAAAACTGTTCACCTGTAGCGATGTGGAATTTAAAGAGGAATACAAAAGGTTCATTTTCGACTACGGAACCCACTACAGTGACAAAACCAGAATGGGAGCTAAAATGGCACTTTTGGCGGTGATGGACAAAGCAGTGAAGGAAGCGACTAAGGAGAAGGAATTCAAAAAGTCGATGAAAGATAAAGGACAAAAATTTTTTGGCCTTCAAGCAGAGGCAGGATCGTTTGAACAGTCGGCTCAAACTTCAGCGGATGCTTCGAGAATTGAAATGTCAACTTCCAAAACCAAGTTTGTCAGTTTTGGATCAAAACCAGCCAAAGATTTGATAAGCTGGGCAAATCAAGCATTCGGTTCACCAGCACCCTTGGAGACACGCTTTATACCCATTTACAGCTTGTTCACAAAAGAGAATTTGGCAAAAATTGACAAAAACATTTAGCGCGGGTGTTTCGAAGAAACGAATTAAGTTGATGATAGATTGGAACAACAAATATGCCGAACTGCTTAATCTTCCTGAGGTTGTCAAAGAAAAAGGCTGTGGCAAGACCGACAACTGCAAATTTGACGAGAGATGTGTGGACACAAACACAACATTGCGGTATAAGTGTGAAAAAATAGGTTAGATTTCCAAACTACATATTTAGCCCAGTCAGACAAAAATAGTTGCGTCACTTACTTATTTTAGTGCCATAACTTTTGCGGAGACTACTTGCTGTACATACTCTTGATAGTCAAAGTTTTCATGATAAAAATTTAGAAAAAACTGGTATACTGGTAAATTAATATGTGTTAAAATAACACAAACTACAGGTGGGCGTGGGCTTATCTTGTGAGGTCCTATTTTTGCCTTCGCTTCAAAAATCTAGTCAGTGCTGTTTCCACCCATATACAACGGCATGAGCAGAAATATCAACATTTTTATTCCACGCTTATCAAAACAAGTTCGTATTATGAAAAGTGAAGTTAACGTTAATTTACTTAGAAAAGTACATGATTCCCATATACACCTACTTTGTTGATATTTTCATTCAATTCGTTACTATTTTTTTTAGAGGGCACCTATGGTTATTGTTACCAAAACCAAAAATGCTGGAATATTTCAAAACCGTCATGCATGGCTAAAAAAGCTGCGGAAGATTTTGAAAAGCGTGACATTGATGAAAAGTCAAGTTGCGTGTTTGGAGAAGTATGCGCTTTTTCTAAAACCTACACTATGGGAAGGTAAATCTTTTTTTTAATTTTTTTAATGATTTATAATTATGTCTTGTTTTTTGAATTCCATAAATAAAAATTTCTAACTACTGCATTTGCTACGTTTGCCACAGTTACGTTTGTGGCAAACATATAACCGCTATGCGTAATTTTTTGACATCGGTCTCTAGTTAGCGACAGTTTTAGAAAGTACTGCCGTCGAAGCTATTGAATGTGGCTTCAGGCTTTTTCAATAACGAGAGGTTTTTAGGAGGGCTGGGCACGTTTACAAAATCAGTATCCGTGTGTGAATTTGGGCGGTGAGCCCAATTAGGTTGGAGCAGAGAAGTGATCAGTAGCGTACCTGACTGTGGTCTAGGGCACCAAGAAGACAAGCGCAAATGATAGTGCATGGATTTATTAATGTAGAAGTATACGGGGACGAAACATCAATGCAAAACGATAACAGTAGGGACAATAGAGATACAGAGTCACGCAACCCACCTACCCGACTGTTAGGACCGACCTAGTGGTCTGTGCGCGACGGAGACGCGTTTACAATCGTGGGCATATACGCGGACAAAGGACGAAGCCCCAGTGGACCCCTTAAGAGGCAACTAATTGTCTCCGCCTCCCAGATTTACCCCTGTACTCGATTGTCTGGGTTTTATTCGGCGGACAGCACAAGCCAGCCTGGCTGGCCCGCC
Source organism: Trissonchulus sp. WLG1_4 (assembly GCA_030248245.1). Taxonomy (NCBI): domain Eukaryota; kingdom Metazoa; phylum Nematoda; class Enoplea; order Enoplida; family Ironidae; genus Trissonchulus; species Trissonchulus sp. WLG1_4. The sequence continues at coordinate 22,707 of JASANF010004866.1, forward strand.
TAATTCTCCTGGCTGGCGATGTACACCTAAACCCGGGGCCAATCAAGTGGCCTTGCGGAAGTTGCTCAAAATCTACGAGTAGCTACGTGATATAGTCATCCAGTGTGCTAATTGTTCCACCTAGTCATCCAGTGTGCTAATGTTCCACATTCCAATTGCACAACGCTAAACCGGAAACAGACGAAAATAGAAGACTGTGACTAATCAGAAAGTGCTAGACTGGAATTGTAGCACCTGCAGAAGACAATCTTCAACCCTCCCAGTCCACCACCCAGTGCAGCAAACAACGGCGTCAGCAACAGAGCCGCTGCTACAGAACAGGACAGAAAACATTCAAACAACACCTGTGCGAAACAACCACCCACCGAAGCGTGAAAGAAACAAACGGAGGCAAGACCACCGACAAGAACCTACCAATAGTCCAACATCCAGGCACCAACGGCTAAAAGGAAACAAGCAGCAACTTTATGCAAAATTTATCGAGTTCTGATCCATGACCACGGTTAGCAGTGCGGTCTGCATTTTAGTAGGAGAAATTTTTTGTGCAATTCATATTTGGTAGAATATATATCACTTAGAAGAAATTGCTTCGAAGGAAGTTAATTCCGTCGCTACCTACAAATTTATTTTAAACATTCAGAATTTTTTTGGTATTACTGGTAAACTGCGGATAAATTTATGCCTCGACAGCAGTAGAATGTGTTCACAAACAAAAAGATCATAAACAATTAGTTATTCAAATTTTTGAGAATACCATTAAGTAGTAAAAATTGTTGCAGTTGGAAATAATAGTTTTTAAATTTTTAAAAAAGGATAACAAACCTTTAGAAATTGTGCCGGGGTTGTTCGCGCCGGTATTGAGCATTCCATGCTCGCAACAGCAGGAATACCACGTGGGTGAGACTCGCAACTTCAACTGCATAAAAAGGTGCATATCCGAATTCACCTTTTAAAGACTATCGAGATTTCCTAAAGAAGACCCGGCCTTACCTTCACAAACCTACTGGTCCTATAGGATAAAGCTTTGCAGTTTTAGTAACGAAGGTACCAGTAACCAATTGTAAACTTTTGTGCCATGACATGCATGGATAATAAATTTTGAAAAGCTTGTACCCTGCTTGAAATGATCGTAAATAAGTTTTTGAAACATGCCCATATTTAACCTATTAAGTAGGGATAAGTGAAATAAGCATACTCTTGTTTTGGGAATAATTTGTAGCCTTACTATTCTTTAGTACAAACAAGCTCTTCTGCTGAGTGAGAAGTGGTTACGTTGTGAGGTTTGAGTGTCAATATTCCCCAGGAAATATTAAACGCGGCCATTATTTTTGGATAAAAGATTTTCAAGTCCATCGTGCTGCTCACATTTACTGCTGAGTAGCTCGAAGCTGTCATAAGAAAAAAACTGATAAATTTGTTAGGTCAAAAGCTTATTTCGAAAAATTAAATCAAAAATTACAGTCGCATTTAAAAAATCTGGTCTCGCCGAGATTCGAACTCGGTTCCTTCGATTTAAAGTCATAAACACTAACCACTGTACCACTGAGACCACAAGGTAAGACTTTCGTTAACGCTCCTTAAGCTGAGTTTCAACTTTGGTTGAGAAATTGTGAAAGTCACAAGCAAACAGAAGTGTATAGTGAATGTTGACATCGGATAAATAATACTGTTGATATGTTGATATCAGAGAATAAAAATATAATTTGGCGAATTATGTTTCATGACACATGTACGCCTGCATACTATTTTTGATAATCTGCTGTATTAACCATCGTCAGCTGTGTGTTTCGTTTGAAAAATCAAAATCAAAATTTGTTTCGTTTCATCAGCTGTGATCGATTTAAGTATATTATATGCAATTTTTCAAGTTTGCATCAGCCCGGTTGGCTCAGTTAGTAGTGCTGCGTGCATCTACAGAGCAAGTTATTACTGATCAGAATGTTGGTGGTTCGATTCCACCCCGGAGCTGGATGTTTTGCATTCTACGGCATTTTCAGAACATGACAGTATAGCCAAGTTGCGTGATATTATGACAGAGCTGCGAGAGGTACCTACCCTTCTAGTGTTAGTTAACACTAGAAATTTGACCTACCCAAAAAAACGTAGGAGTTTGAAAATCTGAATATAGTATATAGGCGGCGCCTGAAGGGGCCGCGTAAAAAAAGCTACAATCTGAACATACATATACGTACGTGTTCGACTGCTTTTAACGGGCGCAAAAAATTATATTGTACGAT
>JASANF010004867.1:0-52231 GCA_030248245.1 Trissonchulus sp. WLG1_4
TGATTGAGCTTCTGATAGGTGGAACGTAGATATTGATGAGGCTGAGCTTGTTCTTGTTTTTCGGACCATAGAAAATGTCTACTGGCAGGATTTCAGTGGTTTGATCGCTGGCAGCTCTATAGTTGGTTTTGACTTCTTTGTGAGGTATACCGCTTCTTATAGCGGTTCTCAGACCCCCTCCTTGTGGGGCTTGTCCCACTTGGCGTCCTCTGGTTCTTGCTTTTTGGATTACATGGTAGCCTGGGATGGCGATCTGTTTCCCAGTGCCCAATTTGGTTTCCTGGATTAGAGCAATGTCCCACTGCGGCGTCATACAACACTTTGGATAGTTCTAGTTTTCTGTTCCCCACGCCATTTGCATTCCACTGTATGATACGAAACCCCTTTCTGGGCTTTGGACGCAGAAATGGGCATGGTTGGTTGGTGGTAGTAGGCTGGGAGGAACTGAGAACAGCCTGATTGGCTTGTGGAGTAGTTAGGAGTGGTAGTTGGGTCACGGCAGGAATGGGGAGAGGGCTTGCGTGTGTGCAGGTTTGGAGGGACGGCCCTCAGCGGGGCGGGAGGCGTCACCTCCTGGTGGGTAGTTTCGCACAGGGTTTGTGGTGCCAGTTTTTGCACTTATGACAGATTATAGACCACACCCCGTATGGTACATTTTTGTTACACACTGGACCGGTGGGGGCCGGGGTGGGGTCCGGGGTTAGTCTCAATGTCCCCGCCCAGAAGGAGGACTAGGGCCCAGTAGGCAGGGAGACCTGGACCCCCTACCAAAAACCCAGAGGGGGGAAGTGGTAGGAACCAACGAGTGCTGAGATGCCGGTAGAGGCGATGGGGCTCGGGTGAGCCCGGGGAGAGGAACATTTGATCCGAATCGGAAGCCACACCACCGCGGCAAGGTTGTTCCAGTAGATGTAGGTGAAGAAGTGGTCGGCTGGTCGGGTAACCGGCCAACCCACCGCTTCAGAGTGGTCGGAGAGGACAGGCGGTATGGCTATTTTGTCATCACTGCCTATCCCATTCCTTTCTAATTCTGAAGAAAGGAATGGGATAAACCGTTTAAATTTAAAAAAGTTAGAATTGGTTGGAAAAACCACCTTTCAAACCGAAAATTCACACTAGCCGAGAAATTAATTGAGACTCTTAAGAGTTTCAATTTTTTTCAAATTGGTGTCTGAAGAGTCCCGTGGTACGGACGAAAATTTTGGTTTGAAATAATTGAAATTTAAAAATTTAATAATTAAAAATTAAAATTTTGAAATAAAAATAAAACAAAATTAACGATAAATAAAGAAAAAATTAATAAGAATAAAACAAAATAAATAAAACGGAACACAAAGATAAATAAAGAATAAAAAAGTGAGAAGAAAAAAAATGACGGAGCACAAAATAAAAAAAGAAATACATAAACACAAAACTGAAAGTATGACTACTAAACAATAATGAATTTTGAAAAAAAAGATGAAATAAAGGGGGAATAACACCAGCTAAGTTAGATTTTAGTATACGTAGTAGATACTGTATAAATTTTAGAATAAGTAAATATTCTATATAATATGCGCATACTGTAAGAGTCTGAGATTAGGTAAAGATATAATTGTTAGCGCAGAAAGTTTTGGTGGGAAAAACTGACCAATCAGCTATCAGCGATGTACTTTTTGGCGGGAAAAACTGAACAATCAGCGACGTACTTTTTGGCGGGAACCAATCAGCGTTAAGCAAAACTACTATATAAGGGGCTCACATCCGAAACTAGAATCATTTGTCATTATGTACACCTGGAAGATAGTCGACATTGGGGTGTGCGGGCCGGAAAAACTGCTCAGGGAGAGCGACGGATGGTACTCTACCCACAAAGAGGCCATTTCCAGTGCGCGAGATTGTGGCCTATGGATTAAAGAACCCATGTTTGGATTCTTGGTGGTGCGAATATTGGTGTGGTCGAATTTCGATACTATTGGAAGTTGGGACGTTCCTTACTAACTGTATATGTATTTATAATTGTTCCTGTACATTTCTGTGTGTGTATATATACTGTTGTTATATATATGAATTAACAATAAAAATTTATAAATTGGTTGTTTTGTGCTTTTAGATAAATTATGGTATCGTTATTAAGTTAGTTATTAAAACGCATTCGAGAATAAAAAATATATGGTCGTGTAGCCCAAAAATAGAGCTTTCCAGTGACTGCCTGATGACTTTAGTCGGACTAGTATAACCAAAGTTATAGGGACTTTAGTGAAATAAACTTAGCTTTTCTATCCAAATAGTTGGATTTAAAGACATTTTTGTTGCGTAAAAACTGGTTTACAGTAAGACAACAGGGAAGTTTTACAGCTGCCTAGTGAGTTAAAAAGGCTAAATTTTGACTTTTACGGGCTGTAGCTATGGACTGGTAGCAGATACAAGAATCCTAATCAGCTAGTTTTGTGCGTTACGCAATGGACTAAATGGTCATGTAAGAATTTAGTTGATCGGACCACAGGGTTGGCAAGTCTCGGGTTTGCAACCGAGACCGAGACCGAGACCAGGCAACCGAGACCACCGAAACGAGACCTACGAGACCGAGACCAGCCCTTGGGGGACCTTATTTCAAGTTTCAATTTAAAAAATTCAGATACTTTGAAACGTGAAAAATTGGTAATTAAGTTACAAAAAGTGACCATTAGGTTAGGTTGTATGAGTGTATGACTTGCGAAGTTGCGAGAAACTTAACATATTAACGACCGGATGCATGATAGTAATGACTGTGGCAATACATAGGATTTTAAAAGTTTCGCACACTTCTTCGCATGCCACACGGCGTTTTATAGTGCATTGCAAACATATATTGGCACCTTGGCACTTGGCAGTCTGACTCGGGTGCCAGCCTAGAATCGTTTGTGTTGGTGCAGTGGTGCTATGTACTATCAAAAGTACTGAAGGGGGCATCATCACGGACCAGAAAAGTTTGTACCACTGACATATTTATGTGAAGGGAAGGTTTGATGCTCCATCCAACCACTCCATAGCCCAAAGAGCATTTGAGTGACCTAGGTTTTTTGGATACGTAATGTTTTGACATGCGTTTAAAGGTTGGGGCTCAAGAAATTCAATTAAACTGCAACCCAATTCGCGCTTAGAAAAGTTGTAAGCCCGCAAATTGTTAATTAAAACTCAGCTACGAACTTGGCACTATTTGGTATATAAATGATGGTCAGTATTTTTACTGTTTAACATGTATATATGCTTGCGAGGTTCCACATACATACAAATGCAACATCGCTAAGTCAGACAACCCATTCTAGCTCAGTTTATTTTAAAAAATCTAGCTTGATATACAAAGTTTGAACTTGAAATTAGCCAAAGTTTTCCGGTGAACTGTCAACTGACAGTTTGGACTATTTCATGCTTGGCATTCTATTTGGAAACTTAAATTGTAAAAAAACTTCTAAAAAAATTGTGAAAATTTTGGAAAATTTCGAAAACTTCAAGTCTCATCTGAAATACCGAGACCACCCTATGGCAGGTCTCGGTTTTCCTACCGAGACCGAGACCGAGACCAGCCTAGTCTCGAGTTTTTTACGAGACCGAGACCGAGACCGAGACTGCCAACCCTGTCGGACCACTAATACCTGAGTTATGGGGAGAAATGTAAAAAGGGAGAGTCGAAGTTTACCCGGTAAAATTTTGGTTTATCACATAAACATAGGGGAATGGTTTTACTTATGACACTATAGCTCTGCAATGGCTGGAGGGATTTACTAGCTAATTAGATAAGTGGTATTTTTTGGCGTATTTTTCGCCTATTGTACGCGGAAGTGCCTTGAAAACTAGTTTAAAACCACCTTTCACTACGCTGCATAAGGCTAAAAAATGACAATTTTTCGACTATTTTGTGTTAGCCTGGCTAGTTTGGTTGTTGTACCCCTAAAATTTTTACGTAGTTGAATGCACCAATCTATTACCTATTTGATGATATAAAAATAAAGTTGATACCACTACTATTACTGGAGTTACACAGCATTAAGTAAAATGAGAGAGTCGAAGTTTACCCGGTAAAATTTTAGTTTATCACATAAACATAGGGGAATGGTTTTACTTAAGACGCTATAGCTCTGCAATGGCTGGAGGGATTTACTAGCTACTTAAATAGCGCTATGACCAACAGATAGGGCTATCCAATGACGTATTGATCATCTTAATCACCTAAGTATTACTTGAGATAATTAATTTTTAGTGGTATTTTTGGCGTATTTTTCACCTATTGTACGCGGAAGTTACAAAACCACTAGGCCCTTAGGTAATATACATATGTTTAGTAACCTTATTTCACTACTACGAAACCTATTTGAGTGATGTTTCACCAGAGGATGTGCCTCATATACTGTTAGTGACACACCTACATATTTGATAGAATTACTTATTGACTAAGAATGTGCCTGCGAATGGTGCATAGGGATTAGCCCTTTCTCTTAGTCAATAAGTAATTCTATTGCCACCAATAATTTTCCTGCTATTTTACTGTCTTATCAACTTTTTTCATTAAGTTCTTAAGACTCTAAATTTTTTTCCTAACACTGATGTACGTACTCAACTTCCCTAAAGTAATGAACACAGAAATAAAACTCGGAAAAATTTTATTGACACAAACTACAGTAAGACATTTATTTTTTTATATTACATATATATAATACATAAAAACAACACTTTTTATTACATTTCAATATCGTTACATAAACATGCATATATGTACGTACACACCGTAATATGACCTTGAAATAGCAGCAGACAGGCTAGCAACACGCATGCTCCCCACCTAATGCTCCCCGCCCAATCTGGTGTCAGATCCGTACGCTATACTACTAAGGTAGCTCACGACGCGAAATCGGTTGCTGAAAAACGAGTGGAAAAGTTGCTCACCCCCCCCCCCAAATTTACTACCTGCCCAAGTATTGGCAACCAACTCCCCTGAGAAAGTTCTACAATTAAAAATTCTTGCCAATCCTACCACGCAAAAACGCTCATGGCAAGATGGAGATCTGGCCCGGTTCATAAACCAATTTAAAACAATCCGTTCAACAAGCAACATAATTTATTGTGTAATATAGTAATGTGTAATATGTATAGTGTGATAATACTAACACCTATACCTAATAGCCTACTGTCGAATTGTAACGTTGTTTCGTAATTTTGCCAGCTGAGCGGACATACGGCAGAAAGTATATATGAAAAAACTCTAAGCCCGCACGTCATTGAAAAACGGTACATCAGTTCCAGGGTCGATTCGTAACGTTTTTACATTGCACAGTAACACCACGTCAGCCCCTCTAGTGTATAGTTGGCAGTGGTTCTTTACATGGACCCTCGGGTATCGACCCCAAGCGTCGACAGATTGCGAATTCCGTGGGCGGCAGCTGATTTTCTCGGGAGGATGTGCGGCAGTTTCCTGAGCCACCTTTTAGTGAGCCAGATTTTGTCTTTGATTTCTGAGTGAGTGATTTCTAGGCATTCTAGGGGGAATGAGGATGAAATTGCCTTCTATGAGGGCGACAGACCCCCCCTCCAAACCCCTGTAAATAAATCTCAATCCGATTATGGTAACTAAGTATTCCTACACTTTCGGCTGAAAGCTGACAAGTGACAACAATGCTACGCTAGTCATTCTTTCCTAATACACTGTATCCAATCAGTGATTACAAAAAAATATCATTAAAATCATTAATCAATATAACACAACACAAACACCACGTCTGAAATTTCATGTCAGTCAGGTAGACAGAATCTAAAAAAACTTTATTTAAAAAACCACACCATATTAATACTCAACACGAACATATAACAGTTACAGCAGCGTCCAAAACTGAAAGCAAAAGCTTAGTTCATGCTTGTTCTTGTGTCAGTTTGTTTACAAGCACAGCTTTTAGCTAGTCTTCGTCTTTCGGGGTGGGGCGGGAGCGAGAGTCAATTTTGTCCTTACTTTTGATTAGTGACTACTCTCTACACATTGTGGCGGCGAAGGTGCCAGCCAGCCTCCCACGCCCAGGTATGGCACCCTCAGTGCAACCATACATGGGCGTGGGGGGGTTTTCACCCAACCCCCCCCCAGACAGGTGCTTCATTCGCCCCTACCAGAATGCCCTGAAGGCACTTGGCGACGTCAAAATCGGTGGCTCACGAAGCGAAATTGGTAATTGGTTCACGAAGAAAAATGTCCGGAGAAGTTCTCCGCACCTCTCCCCCCCGCCAAATTTGTCAAGCTGCCCACGTATGGTAGCATGCCATGGCCGGCACTGTTTGGACAAGACTGCGTAGATCCCAGATGTCGATTTTTATCCCGTAAGCTGACAACAGAGTCTGCAGTGGCTTACGAACACGAACAAGCATGAACTAGGCTCAAAGGACCAGAGCATTCCCCAACTACAAGATAACATATGTATTAACTGAGCTACATAGACTAGCTAAAACCAACGCTTCCAAAGTCCAAACCTATGTCAAACGGGACAGACACCGGACTAAACGGATTGTACACATTTAAGATAATCCGGCTTATTATGATCAATATTATTATGGGTTCGGACTCGAATCAATCATCAAACTAATCGACGGATTAACATGCTGTCTGATGTATATTTTTGAACTTCGGACTGAAATAAGTCGTCAGTTTCATTTGATAAAGGAATGGTCTGTAATTATAGTAACGATAAGTAAATAATAACGAATAAGGACTAAACTATGTAAATAAATACAGACAACACAAACAGTGGAATACATGAAGGCAGCCGTAGCTCAGTTTGCTAATCATAGTCTACGGGCAACATTCTCACCTATGAAATGTGTAGAATTTTTTGCTCCTATGTGCTAAATTAATGAAATAGAACGCCTTAGACTGGTCTTAACGTCAGACTGCCTTGATGCATACCGACCAAAAAGTTCTACCGTTCATTGTATAAGCAAAACGTCTACACTAACTTTTCTGATTAAATAAATGAATAGAATATACATAATTTCGTTTTAGAACAAGCGGGCAATGAAACCTACAGAATCATTATATAACGCGGTACAAGTATTTGAATAAATGTACTATTCACACTGACCCATATGTCTCATAGAGACAGAACAAAGGGATTTCACGTTTGCCAAACCCCCTCCCAAAAATGACGCAAGTTTTACCTTTTTTGACCAAAAAACACCGATTTTCACAATTTTTGGTAAAAATCGCTCAAATTTCACAAAAAATGCAGAGTTTCAAATTTGGGCCAAAATTTTAGACCCGCTGGGACCCTCCCCCCTTTTTTTCCTTGGCGGGAACCCCCTCCCTCCCCCGGGACCGTATTTTGGGGGGGTCTTTCCCTCCATCCTCCACAACTACATGTATGAGTCGAACATATGTTCTGCCGTTCACTTGGTCCGGGTGTCCGAGCATTCATTTGCTAGTTATGTTGCCCAGGTCAGTGACGTATGAATGGAGCTTCAGATGAATTAAAGTGGTAGTTGCGTTTTCAAGGTTTGTGTGATTTCTACGTAAACTTTGCGCCCACAGAACTCAAGTTACAAATGAAATCTGATCACGAAATTTTGGCACAGTAATTTAAAGATCAAATTCGCCAGGTATGTCTCTCACTTTTTCGAAATTCCACCTGTGGACATTTTTAGAGGGCTTTAATTACAAGAAAATGTTAAATTTTCTGTGCCTTTGTTTTTAAGCTATTTTCTCAGTAAATTGAATACTTATTAAAAAAGTGGGGGAGATGCCTGGGGATTTTAAATGTCAAAAACCTTACCAACTTCCAGCCCCAACAGGTAATCGTATGATTCAGAACTGTGGCGCAAACTTTCTAAAAAATCTTAATATTTTGCAAAAACACCTTCCTTTACCCGATTGTACTATAACCAAAATCATTCGCTAAGTTTTATTGTTATTGATATTTTATTGATATTGTTCTACTTAATGCAAAAGACCGCTTGCGATTTGAATTTGTAGAAGCTGAGCTATGGCTTTTTAAAAAACACCTAACATAAAATTAGGCATTTAGGGTAAAATGGGCAACATTACACGAAATAAAGCTGGAAGAAGGAAACCCCACACAACAACGAAGCTAATAAATCATGAGCGAACAACAAACTATATATACAGTCCTGACATCAAATAATGTCCCTGTACTTGAAGTCTACACCTTGAAGTCTACACAAAGCCCACAACCACTTCAACTAGAATGTAAACTAAACACTTCGAGTGGTCCACAGGGGTTCTCAAATAAAAGTTAGACCAAGTACTGCTGTAGCACTTATACATACATGCACCTACGCAGGCTTTAACCGAACTACGTAGGAGTGCCAGTGTGTAAGACGCCTAGGCCAGTAAAAAGACACTGAGCGAAGTTACTCAATTGTTGCTGATGGCCACTTGCACTCATACACACGAAGACCATTATTTAAGGTCAGGACAGTGTCACAAATAGGTACAAATATAAAAAAGCACATACACAAAAGTTAACATCTGTTCGATGTAAGCAGGCGCACACCCACACAATGACAACATGATGTAGTCAGAAAAACGTTTCGGGAAGAAAATGACGTTTGTATTTCTAGTGTGAAAAAATAAAATTGCGATTGAATGTTGATGCAAAAACGACACACGTTAGCATTTACATTGTTCGAAAACACAATACAAAAGATAACACTAACCATAATTAGAGCTTAAAGGAAGAAAATTTACACAACGGACGGGGCGGCATGGCTCTAGAGTCTAGAAATGGTGTTCACAACACCAAAAATTACACGAACCGGAAGGGTCGGCGAGGATCCGCATGCGAAAATGGTTATTTTACGAAGATTACTGACATCACGGACAGTAAATTTACTGAACATAACATTTTTACTAAACGGCTAAACTAAACGGCTAAAAACGATACACTAGACAGTGCATTAAAAAAATAGATAGTGCACAATGCACCTATCTAGTGCATACACATGTACATGCTTTCATGAAAGATAAGAAAAACACTACGCCATAGAGCTGCAGGGGTCCGTAGGGTCAAACCCCTAAAAATTTTGGAAAAAAATTGAAATAATAGGACGATTTTTGTAAATTGGAGACGGATCAAAAATGTATACGGTCGGTCCACAACAACCAATCCTTGTGAAACATTTCTGGCAAAAAATTCTGCGAGAGAGATCCTTCATAACCCTGCGCGTCTGGCTACGACCACACGTTCGCAGCTAGCGAATCTGGGGGGGGGGGTGCGGATCAACTTTTCTGCCGATTAGCTTTGTGAGCCACTCATTTTCTCTGTTTGAGCCACCGATTTTGCCTTCGTGAGCACCTTCAAAACATTCTGGGCGGGTTAACCCTAAATGTGCATGGGAATTGTTTGGCAACATAAGCTACTCCTGAGCGGATTCGCTGGGCAAGCCTTCTGAGCGGACTCTAAATTCTGAACTGGGAAGATCCCCTTATAATGCGACCCACCGTGACATTCCCCAAACCGGGTCCTTCACACTCCAAGATCGTATTTTAGATCCAAAAACTGTGCAAATACGCCATCAGCAGTCCAATTCGACTAACACAACCAACAACCATATGTAGTGTTGGAGGGGGGGCAGATGCTTCACCCAACACAGAATATTCAGGTGCTCAGCACGACACCAAAATGGGTGGCTCACAAAAAACCGTTACTCACGAAGCAGAAAGAGGCCTAAAAGTAGCGCCGCACCCTCCCAAATGCAATCTCTCCACGTATAACAACACACACACACACACACACATATACATACAAAAACAAATTTCAACAAAACAACCAACACAATATTAGGGTATTGCCATTCAGACAGAGCTGTTAAGTACCGTAGCTTAAGTCTCCGCGTTGATTAGCCGCCTTGTGTATTCCTTATTTGCAAGTCTACACAATTAGTGCGTAGCATGCAGCTCTGTCAGAACAGCAACACCCTTTAAATCCCAATTAGTCTATTCAATGTCCGAAGACAGGAAGATACAGGCGTCAGCAGCCGACGTAAAACAATCTGCAGTCTGAAAAAATAAATGTAAAGTGAAGTATGACAAATAAATGCCAGTGTTCATTTACAAGATACTTTTTTGGTCCATTTACTAAAACACCTTGTAAGCCTATTAAGACACCTAAACACTGTCTAACACATCAGCGGTAATTACGTGACTGAAGTTTAGTCAGGCACACGGACGTTTACACACGTGTAACACTGCAACCTATTAGCTAAGCGTGCACACCTTCAGCACCAGTGAGCGCGGAAAATGTAGCGTGTTACAACAAACGGAGTACGTCTGATTATTAAAGGTTAGCCGGTTGCGAATGCAACAAATCGGAAACTCATGCACAATATACATGTCAGTTTGTTAAGATCCACTTACTTAAGCGTTTATGAAGTTGGAATACAAGTAATTCATCAAGTCCTTGCAGAAGTCGCTGTAAAGTTCAATAAACTCATCGCTGGTGAGCTCCTCTTTAAGCAATTCCAGCAGGAATACGGCCTCTGACTCCAGCACTGACTCAGTTTGTGTCTTCAGAGAACGGAAACTTTTTGGATAAAATTTTTGCATTTCTAAAACAAAACAATAATTAAAACTAAGTTTGATACGGCATCTGAAATCATGGGATCGTCTATATTGATCCTCGATCAATCCTAATTAATCAAATTTATGGCCGGCGGGGGAAAAACCCGCATTTTCATATTTCGTCATGTAGCTCATAGACGATACGTTACGATACGAACGACGAAACCAAAAAAGTCTGTCGTAGGCCTAACCTTGCTCTAAACGCTGGGACCGGTTTCATTTCGCTATCTCTTACCGTTTTTTTGGCGGGAAGCCAAAAACTTGCCGGGAAAAAAACCCATTTGGGGGAAAAAACCCATGTGGGGGAAAAACCCACCCCATAAATCATCCGAAAAGTGTGTTAGCGGTAGCTTTTCAACGCTATGGCACGTATTCGGAGTAGTAGAGACCCCTGATGCCAAAACTATACGCAAATTTGCAAAGGGGCCTCAGGTACACAAGTTTGAAAACTGCCCTTCGCAGCCCATCATAAAATTTTGAATTTTCAGATTTGAAAACAAAACACCTTTACTTCGCCTGAAAACGTTGAAAACAACTAGAAAGTTGCGATAACGCTTCAAATGCGTGCAAAATTTGCACTTTATGGCTACTTTTTACGCCATCGACGATCAGTGGGGGGTACCGTAAGTGGTTGTGACTGGTCGTGACGGCCATAATTTAATTTTATTCGGTTATTAGGTATTTAAACAGGAGAAATTAACAGGTTATAATTAAAAACATACAAAAAAACTGGCAATAGTAGCAGAAAATACTACTTTCTGCTGCAAAAGGACCTCAAAATGACAAAGTCCGACTATTAGGCCCGTATTCCAGAATTCGATAAAGAAAGTGTCAGTATGCGTAATAAACGTCTTTTTGCACAAGCATGAGTCTTTTGGGGTAGCTACTAGGTTTTTCGACATCACCAGACCATTTTCAAAAAGTGGGTTTTCCCAAACATGGGTTTTTTAGGTCATGGGTCATTTTTTGGGTCATGCCCCCCTTGTACGAAAGGAGGGACCTGCCACTGTGGTCATGAATAGAGGAAGGGTAGTCCTCTGTAAAAGTGTTTTTACATTTGAGCTCGCATCTTTTAATGCTGAGAAATGAGACTGCAAAATTCACCTCCCATGGAGCCATGTTGGGTCAAAAATGGGCAGGTCCAATTTTTGACTCATAAAAAATACCAGCGAGACCCCTTTTGGATACCGGTTGTATACGTTTGCCTACAGGGACTGTACTATACGTTGGCAAAGTTTTAGACCTGTACCATGTACCTAAGTTCTGGAACTGCGGTGGGTTTTTTCCCCAAAAAAATGGGGTCGGTTTTTTTCCCCGCCTGATATATCTGGCCCACAAACACACGGACTGTATACAGCTTAGAGGCTTTCTTTTTCTGAGTGTGAATGACATTGAAGAAAACTGACACAAAACCAGCACGGATTTGAAACAAAAAACCCAGTGCATGTACACTAATCTGTTCGTGCTATTAAAATTTAAATTTTAATTTTAAGTTCTAATTGGTTAGTTTTTAGTAATCTGAAAAATTTAAATCCTAGATACGATGGTAATAAATGATAAAAGATCCTGATTCCTGACCCGACTTAACTGGGATCAAATAGCAAAATAAACTTTTTCAAAAATTGAAAATGTTAGTGTCACCTGCTCGGCTTTAGTTTCACCCATGACAAAGCTCAACATCGCATGACACCAGACAAAAATTTCCTAAGCTTTCCTGAGCTAAGTCTACTGCTTGTACATCGTCTTATGTAGTTATCCAACAGTTTGAAAATCTAGGCATACTTTTGGTGCCCTCAATGGATCCTCCAGGCAAGGAGTATTCTGCCGACGGTGACGTGATCGAAACTTGCGCTGTCTCAGTGACCGCATCTGACACAAAGTAGAAAAAATTATGGAAGAGAACATGTACACAAACAGTTTACACATGTATATAAACGAAGCATTATATACACTCTCAAGTTTTGAGGTAGAATCAAACTTGTTATCATACATGTATGAGGGGGGATGATGGGGGGAGCCCCCCCCAAAAAAAATCGAAGAGTCGGGGGGGAAGGTCCCCAAAATGTGGGCAAAATTTAGAAATATCAAAAGTTCTAGCACCATCACGGGCCACAACGGTTTTCCCAGCTGACTCAGTTATGTGGGTGAAAGCAGGAAGGCTTGTTGCCCCAACCCAATCCACTCTATGGCCAAAAAAATATTTGATTGTGCCTACATTTTTAAAGATCCGTAACTGCGTTTGCGTAGCTTGCGATAAATGTAGATTTTGAAATGCTAGAGGCATGAAATTTAGCACAGCGTAGCATTTAGGTAATAATACAAATGCATATTGCGAAAGTTCTGGTCACCGGAGGCGCCTAAGTGACAACCTGTTTTAGGCCACTTTACAAAAACTTTAGAATACATACATCTTTAGTATAATCAACATGTACTCACGGAGACCTTTCGAATGATATCCTACATGACTATGCTTCGTAAAGGTGAAGTCAGGTACAAGTACAAGTCTATATCTGGTTAGGTCAAAAGCGGAAATTGCCCATAACTGACCGGATATATTACCTATACATGTGAAATTTTCAGAAATACATATCTATCAGGTGTTCTCGTCTCTCGAACAGTTAATGGAACTAACATTGTATCTGCAACTAACGTTTAAAAACGGCATTTTCCGGTTAAGTATCCGGTGACCGGATATAGACCCAACATGTGCAAGTAGCTACTACGGTTCGCTCAGGCTCAACCTAGATTTTTTTGGTATTTTTTTCGGTGAACTACCGAAACGCACTCATCTCGCCAAGAGCTTGCGATTGAGTCAATCGGATTGACATATGGGTTCATGGATGGGGTTATCTCTTACGATTCACTAAAAATGAATTATGAAACTACCCTTTCAGGGTCCAGCATTTTTTGGTCAGACTTTAGAAGAGAGCATCCTAAACCTTTTTTAAAACCGGCCCTATTCATGCACGTACTTGTCCTTGCCCCTATGGTTTTGTCATTCAGCAGTTCCAAGAAAACTAACAGACAAAATAGGTTCATTTTTCGTAAGATTGAGCTACTATCAGATGGTAATATATACACAACAATTAACAAAACGCTTGTCTTATCACAGTAGCTAGTAGAAAATTACTCTTAACCATGGCCCTAGCACCTTAAAGACAGGTATAAACCGTGCTTTAAATACACACATAAGGACAACGCCCAACGGCCATTTTGATCACGGTTCGACTGAGGCAAAAAAGAACCAAATATGCCCCGAGCTTTGCTTAAGGCCTGTTCACAGATTCGAATTAACTGGATTAGATCAACTGAATTAACTGGAATAAGTCAACACATAAGCAAGAAACCTTTTTCAAATTAGACACACTTGTTCCTCTGTGTTAAGGTGGCGCTCCTGAAATGTGACTTTTCAAAAAACGGCAGTTTGGGGCCAATTTTAAATACACAATGGCAAGCTGGTGTAAAAGTATGCCTAAATACAAAAAATGAAGTTGATTGATACAAATTAGCATTGACTGTAGACCAAACGTGAGTGGAATTTCGGCTTGCGATTTCTCTTCGCAAGTAAGTAGCTGTTGCACAATCAATAGCTCATTTTGCTAGCCTCAACGTGATCGAGCGGTCGCAAAAAGTCATTTTTGATGAATATGATTGATATATCGATAAACACTAAAATCGCGATTTTTGAAAAACATAAATTTGGCTAAATTTTTTAGATACTATCGATTTGCCAAAAATCAAATTTTGCGACCGCTCGAAGATAAGAAGGTGCATTTATGTGCCAAATTTTAACTTTTTTCGACGAGCCAATTTTTTAAAATCGCAAGCCGAAAATTTGCGTTTGTATTCACACGCACTATATTTCTGTCTCATGCAGAAAGTATTGCGTTAGCTCACAAAAAAATTATGCCACACTCAATAAAACACCAAAAATTTTTAATTACGTTTCAGTAAAACACAATTGCTAGTGTTTTTCAGCCTTTCAAATTCATTACATACGTGTAAATGCACTGGCTTGTGAAGGCATTTCTGTGAAAATCTATTTTTCTTGACGAAATTTGCTCAAAAATGTTCAAAAAATTTTTTATGTGATATGTACATCAAATTGAAGGAAATTCACTTCTGATCAACTTTTGTTCCTACGAGGCATGTTTATTTTTGCGCGTTTTTAAAATAGTGGCCAAAACCCACATTTCAGGAGCGCCACCTTAATTGCATAAACGTAAAAATTCTTAGAAAGATATGCAAATTCTATGTCGAGTTATTGTAGTTAATTCAGCAGGGTTTTTTTTTTCAAAATCGACAGTGGGTCCACGTTGGGTCAGGTTAATTTTCGTTGGGTCCAGTTAAGCACTGACTGGGTCAAGAATATACATATATGTTGTAAATCGTAAGTAGACATTTACATTATATATATAACAGTGGCGTAGCCAGAAAAAAATTTCGGGGGGGAATGACTTTTCGATTTTTTGAAGTGCATTAGTATGCACCTAATTGCAATTTTAACGCAAAAAGCGACACATTTTAGCATTTGTCGGTCAAAACAATGCTTATTTTCGACTACAGCAGCATCAAACTTAAAATTGGAGGTCAAAACACCGAAAGTTACAAAAATTGCGGGCAGGAAAGGTTCCAAAAACTGTAAAATTTGCAAATTTTTCAAAATTTTCTGGCATTAAAACCTGTAAATTTACTAAAAATTGTCATTTTTGTGGCAATAAAACAGCTAAAACGATACACTAAACAGTGTATTAAGCAAATATATACATTGCGCACAATCCAACATTATATACAAGCACATGCTTCCAGAGAAGACAAAAGCAAAGAAAACTAAGCCACAGATTAGCAGGGGTCTGGGGGCGACAGCCCCCAGAAAAAAATTTGGGGAAATTTTTAATTTTTAGGACAAATTTGATCAATTGGAGACGTATCGGAAACTTTTTCCGGCCGGACCATGAAAACCAAAGGGGGGACCCTTGTTGGAAAATTTCAGTCGGTAAAAATTTCGGGCGGGGGGAATTCCCCCATTCCCCCTCTGGCTACGCCCCTGTTATATAATGTCATTTTTTGTGTTAGGTACGCATTGACGTACCCAGAAAAAAATTTCGGGGGAATTAATTTTCCAGTTTTTGTAATGGAATGAAATATATATAGACTTTTTTGCAATTTCGACACAAAAATAAAATGCAAAATCACTGTCACACAGCTGCAGGGGTATGAGGGCGGCAGCCTCCAGGCCAGAACCAAAGATTTGTTACACCTTTTAGCGAAGTTTACATAACAAAACGTAGTTTGCGGTCATTTATGTAGTCATTTAATCTAAATAAATTCACTGTCCGCTGTCAGTACACACGCTGTAATACACTTTTGACATTTATTTTAGTATTTATATACAGTAATTTTAACACTTTAATTCGCAGTGCAAACACAAGATCAGGCAGTCACAGGTTACTGGGGGCGACAGCCCCCAGAAAAAATGGAGATTTTTTAACTGTTTACGCCGAATTTGGTCAACTGGAAACGTATCGGAAATTTTTTCCGACAGGAAAATTAAAAACTAAGTATGGAAACGTCACATCAGACAGTGTATTATACAAGTAAATTCAGCATAATGTACTTTTGTAGAGATGCATAGGCTTTGATGAAAGATAATAACAAGGACTAGTCAGCCATAGAGATGCAGAGGTCTGGGTACGGCCGCCCTCAGAAACAAATTCGAGAATTTTTTTATTTTCAGGCAAAATTCGGTCAATTGGAGACGTATCAAAAAATTTTTTCGGCGGGGCGATAAGAACCAAAGGGGGGACCCTTGTTGACAATTTCTTAAGGTTCAACCAAAAAGGGGGTTCGCGACCCCCGCGACCCCTCCCTGTCTACGCCCTTGGGTCTGGCTTGGGTCAGGTTAATTTTTGCTGGGTCCAGTTAAGAGAACTTGAGTCTGGACCCACTCGTGGACCCAAAAAAAAACCCTGTAATTCAGTTAATCTAATCCAGTTAATTCGAATTTGTGAACAGCCCCTTTGGAAACCTGCCAGCCGTTTCACTACTAAAATCTGATATCATAAACCACACGCAATAACCCAGCCATACTTTTAGTAGTGGTAGCAGCAGCAGTAGTAGTAGTACGTGGTTGGGCGTCCACAAGTCTGGCACTGATGGCCTTATACTTGTGGGCCTTAGAGTGGACGCGTGGCTGCATGACTGCCTTGCAGAACACCTGGCACTGGTACTGGCGCAGTAGGTCGAGCATCGAGTAGCCAAAGGGTACAGCCGGGGGCATCACAAAAGCGTCGCCATAGAAACGAACATTGGAAATACTGCCATCACTGGCTTGTATCTGAAAAAAGGAACGACAGCGTGCAAAAATAATATATACTTGTTTGGAATTTTTTGTGCAGGGGGGGGGGGGATGACGGGGGGCGGTGAGCATGTGACCGTGTCAAAATTTTGACGGAGTAGAGTCGAGACCCTCCCCCCGGCCCCTCAGTTTTGAAGGGGGGGGGGGGTTCCTCCATCCCTCCCACTCATACATATTTGGTGGTGAGGACAGAGGCCCCTCACCAGGGTTGGCAAGTCTCGGGTTTGCAAATTGCAACCGAGACCGAGACTGCCAACGCTGCCCCTCACTTTTGTGGGGGACAGGGTGGTGAGGTCCTTCACTTTTAGTTATTGTTTCCCACGTTTTCTGCACTCCCCCTCTACAGTTAAGCATCGTAAAATGCGTCCAAAAACATAGGTGATTTACCGTATATATGCGTACTGCTATCTGAGTATCTGACCCTCAGTTCCTTAGAGCAATCGATTCATTTGCTGAGGTGGCTGTTCAGGCAGGGAATTAGAATAAAATCTGCAGTTTAACAAGCGACTAACAGTTGAACTTTATAAGCCTGAATTCAAAACCAAAAAATGCAACCGTACACTTGACATCGAAATTCAGAGTAAGGCAGACAGTGTCTTAAACATTACAGTTTAAAATAAGAGCGTGTCAATGGACATGAATCAAAAGCATACATGGGCGTGGCCCGTGGGGGATTGCCCCCCCCCCCACCCACAGAAAGGGCCGCCTTCCCCCGATCAGCTTGAACCCACTCTAACACCCTGTATGAGTAAAATTTAAAATTTTGAAAAATTCGCGTAGCACCTTTCCCCCAAGACTCCCTCAGTTGCACATGTGTGCTCAAAAGTGATCTGTAAGCGGTGTCCAGAGGTTAATTATATATATACATTGTCCCTTTTATTTCATTATCATGAATTTCGTTGAGGGTCAAAATAGAATAACAAAAATCGCAGTTGTTGAGCAGCAACGTGGAGATTTGGACGAGTTTTCACATCCCCCACAAGGGAACTTCACCGCCTCTCCCCAGAATGTTTTGAAGGTAGCTCACGAAGCAAAAATGGTGGCTCTCGAAGTGAATCCAGTGGAAAAGTAAAAAAATTCCCCGCACCCCCCTCTCCCAGAATTCGCCACTTGCCCACGTACATATGTTGAGTAGAGCAGTCATTTCACACACACTTTTGAGAGGCACCATCTCCAATCACATTTGTGCCTCCAGCCAAATAAATAAACAACATAAAAATAACTATATAATATATCCATACGTCGGCAGGTGGCCGATTCTGGATGCGGGGGGGTAAGCAGCAACTTTTCCGCCCATTTTTGCTCCGTGAGCCACCATTTTACCTTCGTGAGCCACAAATTTTGCCGTCGTGAGTACCTCAAAAACATTCTGGGGGGAAGGGGTGAAGCACCTGTGTCGGGGGTGACAATGCCTTCTGGGGGGGGGGGGGTGAAACTAGCGATCGACCGGAGGCTCCGGCTCCGGCTCCGGCTCCGGCCGGATTTGAGCCTCCGGCTCCGGCTCCGGCTCCGGCAAAAAAAGTGCCGGAGCCGGAGAATTTTCATTGTTCAAACTTTGGCCAAAAGTTCAAATTTTGAGTAAAAATCGCAAAATTAACTAAGCGGTTAGTCGATTACAGTACTTATATTACTGCCAGTTGTGATGGAGATGACTACCCCTATCTAGCAATGTGTATTATTACGTCTCCAATTGACTAAACTCGGCCTAAAAATCAAAAGTTTCTCACACTCACGCTGCCGCCCCCAGACCCCTATAAGCTTGTAACTATGTGACTTAGTGATTTGAACTTGAGTTTTAGCTCTGATGTTTTCGGCCGGTCAAATATGTTTGCATGTGCATGTGCTATTATTTCGCAAATTTTTGTGTTAAAATAGCAAAAAAGTTAATTTTCACCCATTACAAAAAACCGAAAAGTCATTCCCCCTAAAGATTTTTTCCTGGTTACAACGTGGCTGATATACGCCTAAATTACAGGGGTCGGGGAACGGGCGGTAATCGGAACCTACAGACAGTTACGGCGTCGTATCTTCTACAAAGTGCAATCTTTTCCGAATTTGTCTATTTTTTGGGTGTATATATTCTTATATACGTATATATATTCTTGACAATTTTGCAAGGTTTAACTAAAAGGGGGGAGGTTCGGACGGACACCCTGAAGGCCAGAACAACCAGCTCCCTCTGACTCCTGAAACCTGCCCTTGGCACCGCAGTCAAAATGCCATACTGGTCAATTTGACCAAATTTTTGACTTTTTATCAATGTTGATCAAATTTTTTTGTGAGATCACCAAAAACGTGACCAGTCAGTGGCCAGTGGTCGTATGAGTGTGTAAAGACAATGTATAGAAATGGGGCGTGACTGTTGAAACATTAAAAAATGCTGTTTCGAAAAAATTGAAAATTTTTTCACAATTGTCAACATTTTTTACTAATTGAAATTTTTTTGTAAAACACTGCCTCCGGCTCCGGCTCCGGCTCCGGCTCCGGCATTTTGTATCCGGCTCCGGCTCCGGCTCCGGCTCCGGCAAAATTTTACCTCCGGTCGTTCGCTAGGTGAAACCCCCCCAAACACCCCCCACACTCATGTATGAATATATCCCAAAAAACAAATTAACCAACCTTCATATGACCAAAGGGTTCGTTATTTTTGTCGACGCCAAAGTAGTCCACAATTCCTTGAAACTGAAATATAGGCCATGGTTTGTCACTTTTGTCGAGAACCCGGATGGAAGTTATCTTCCAGACAGCCCGGCGACCTGGACGGGATCCTGGACGTTCCGTCGTAAACTCCACCTGAAATATTACATACATAAAAACCAACCATTCAAGCCCAAAATATTATTTTCTAGGCGACCATTCCTTTGCCGGATTATAGGAGTTAGTTTTAGTCTGATTAAACGGTTTCAAAATCATGCCTAAAAATATTAAACCTATATATATATATATATACATAGTAATAATGCACCTATATATATAAAGCTCCGGATTAAACGGACTCAACTTGGCTAACATAATTGACTTATAACTTTTGTTTTTACCGGTCAAAAAGCGACATAGCTTTTTGTGATTTGAAACTTTTCTGACCTGCGAACTTGCAAAAAATTATCCATTCCGACCTGCCAATTTCGAAAACTCATCCAATCCCCAACTTCAAAGTTTAGCATGCTATCACAGCTAACACAACCAAACCATGCTTATATATATGCACAATTGCCTACCAAATCTCCAACACCAAACTGATCGGTCATGTCGTCAAAGGGCAGCTCAGCCTCGGCCAGAATATCGTTTATTTCCATGCGGATGAAGTTGATCCCCTCATCGAGAAGGGTGGATCGACATAGCTTGTGGTCCACTCGGATGATGCCACGATGGGCTGCCACGAAGGATATATAGCCCTGAGCCTTGGTCTTCATTGATCACTCTTGTTTTATACACGTCTTGTTGAAATAATAAAATGATCTGAAATGGAACAAAATCGCATTGTCTCGGTAACACCCGGAACCTTCTTTTCTTATCCTTATGATTCTTGCCAAAAAGGAAGGAAAGTGATGCTGGTAAAACGTCTGTGATCTGGAACATATATATGTGCGTTCGACCCAATTTCATTCTGTGTAAATTATATATAGCAGGGTTTATTTTTTCATTTTTTTCTTGGTGGCTAGCTCAGGGATGTTGCGGCCCATTTACGAAAACATAGGAAATAAAATAGGAATTTCCCAGAGAAAAATAGGAAAAAATAGGAATTTCTGACCAAAAAATAGGAAAAAAATAGAAATTTTTCGTTGACTTTTTATTGTACTTTGCAAAAGTAAACTGCTCTTTTTTCGTCAAAACAGGATACCCATAGCGTCATGAGCGTAGCCAGGGTTCAGGGGGTCTGAACCCCCCTTTTGGTGGAACCTGAAGAAATTGTCAACAAGGGTCCCCCTTTGGTTTTGTGGCTCGGCCAGAATTTTTGTAATTTTGGCCAAAAATTTACTCCCGCCGGGACCCTCCCTTCTTTCCCCCCTGGCGGGCCCCCTCTCCCTCCCCCGGGACCAAATTTTGGGGGGGTCTTCCCCGCCCACCCCCCCCCCCCCAACTACATGTATGCAACTGATAACTGATAAATTTTTGTGCAACGGGCCCCGCACAAAAATTTATCAGTTATCAGTTATCAGTATAGCGTTGCACAACATTTATCAGTTATCAGTATTAGCGTTGCACAAGAACACTAACGTTCTGTGCAACGAACACTGATAAATCACTGAAAAATGCAGGAAATTTTGCTGATAACTGATAATTATCAGTAAATTTTGTGCAACACTGATAACTGATAATGGAAAACTGATAACTGATAATTATCAGTTATCAGTAAACGCCGTGCAACGCAGTTTACTGATAATTTACTGATAACTGATAATTTATCAGTTATCAGTTATTAGTTATCAGTTATCAGTTATCAGTATAGCGTTGCACGACATTTATCAGTTATCAGTTATCAAGTATATATCAGTTATCAGTATTAGCGTTGCACAAGAACACTAACGTTCTGTGCAACGAGCACTAATAATTCACTGATAAATGCAGCCAATATTACTGATAACTGATAATTATCAGTAAATTTTGTGCAACACTGATAACTGATATATAATTGATAACTGATAACTGATACTGATAATTATCAGTTATCAGTAATCAGTGTTTTGTGCAACGGGGTCTGGGGCCCGTTACACAAAAATTTATCAGTTATAATTGATAACTGATACTGATAATTATCAGTTATCAGTAAACGCAGTTTACTGATAATTTATCAGTTATCAGTGTTTTGTGCAACGGGGTCTGGGGCCCGTTACACAAAAATTTATCAGTTATCAGTTATCAGTTATCAGGGGCCCGTTGCACAAAACATTTATCAGTGCCGTGTTGCACAAAACACTGATGACTTATCAGTTATCAGTGAATTATCAGTAAACTGCGTTGCACAAAATTTACTGATAACTGATAATTATCAGTTATCAGTTATCAAATGCATTAGAATTCTGTGCAACGTACACTGATAATTCACTGATAAATGCAGGAAATTTTACTGATAACTGATATATCAGTAAATTTTGTGCAACAATGATAACTGATAATTGATAACTGATATTATCAGTTATCAGTAAACGCCGCGCAACGCAGTTTACTGATAATTTACTGATAACTGATAATTTCTCAGTTATCAGTGTTTTGTGCAACGGGGCCCAGGGCCCCGTTGCACCAAACATCGATAACTGATAAATTATCAGTTATCAGTAAATTATCAGTAAACTGCGTTGCACGGCGTTTATATACTGATAACTGATAATTATCAGTTATCAGTTATCAATTATCAGTGTTGCACAAAATTTACTGATAATTATCATTTATCAGTTATCAGTTATCAGTAAAATTTCCGCCATTTATCAGTGAATTATCAGTGTTCGTTGCACAAAGCAAAACACTGATAACTGATAACTGATAATTTTAGCCAATTTTTTATCAGTGTTCGTTCACTGATAAATTTTATTTATTAGCATTTTCAAGCAACTACAGTTACTTTTGATGTATGTAAACAATGTTTTAATGAATTTTCTTGCAATTTTGCCGCTTTTTGCCTAATGTGTCATACTTTGGTACCATATTATGGATGAAAACTGTTTCAGTGTTCCAGTGTGTTTCATACAGTGTGCCAGCCACACAGCATTGTCTTTGTATAAGTTATACAAAAATTGATTCAAATGTGAAAATATATGCTTCTAAATTGAAGCTCATAAAAAAGTGAATATAATGACGAAGAAAATTTTAGAAAAACAGTCGAATTAACGCTAATTTCTACGATTTTTACGGTTTACTGATAATTTATCAGTTATCAGTTATCAGTGTTCTTGTGCAACACTGATACTGATAACTGATACTTGATAACTGATAACTGATAAATGTCGTGCAACGCTATACTGATAACTGATAACTGATAGTTGATAACTGATACTTGATAACTGATAAATTTTTGTGCAAAGGGGCCCTGCATTTATCAGTGAATTATCAGTGTTCGTTGCACAGAACGTTAGTGTTCTTGTGCAACGCTAATACTGATAACTGATAAATGTCGTGCAACGCTATATAGCAGGCGGGGAAAAAAACCCGCATTTTCATATTTCGTCATGTAGCTCATAGACTATATATACGTTTTCACGGGAAACCAAAAAAATCTGTCGTAGGCCTAACCTTGCTCTAAACGCTGGGACCAGTTTCATTTCGGTATCTCTTACCGTTTTTTGGCGGGAAGCCAAAAACTTGCCGGGGAAAAAAACCCATTTGGGGGAAAAAACCCATGTGGGGGGAAAAAACCCACCCCATAAATCACCCGAAAAGTGTGTTAGCGGTAGTTTTTCAACGCTATGGCACGTATTAGGAGTAGTAGAGGCTCTTGATACCACAACTATACGCAGATTTGCTATAGGGCCTCAGGGACACAAGTTTGAAAACTGCCCTTCGCAGCCCATTATAAAATTTTGAATTTTCAGATTTGAAAACAAAACACCTTAATTTCGCCTGAAAACATTGAAAACAACTAAAAAGCTGTGATAACGCTTCAAATGCATGCAAAATTTGCACTTTATGGCTACTTTTTACGCCATCGACCCTCTGTGGGGGGTACCGTGAGTGGGTGTGACTGGTCGTGACGGGCATATTTTACTTTCGTTCGGTTATTTGGCGTTTAAACACGATAAATTAATAGATCAAAATTAAAAACATACAAAAAAACTGGCAATAGTACCAGAAAATACTACTTTCCACCCCAAAAGGACCTCAAAATGACAAAGTCCGACTATTAGGCCCGTATTCCAGAATTCGATAAAGAAAGTGTCAGTATGCGTATTTGTGATGATAATAAACGTCTTTTTGCACAACCATGAGTCTTTTGGGGTAGCTACTAGGTTTTTCGACATCACCAGACCATTTTCAAAAAGTGGGTTTTCCCAAACATGGGTTTTTTTAGGTCATGGGTCATTTTTTGGGTCATGCCCCCCCTTGTACGAAAGGAGGGACCTGCCACTGTGGTCATGAATAGAGGAAGGGTAGTCCTCTGTAAAAGTGTTTTTACATTTGAGCTCGCATCTTTTAATGCTGAGAAATGAGACTGCAAAATTCACCTCCCATGGAGCCATGTTGGGTCAAAAATGGGGAGGTCCAATTTTTGACTCATAAAAAATACCAGCGAGACTTTGCCTACAGGGACTGTACTATACGTTGGCAAAATTTTAGACCTGTACCATGTACCTAAGTTCTGGAACTGCGGTGGGTTTTTTCCCCAAAAAAATGGGGTCGGTTTTTCCCCGCCTGATATATCTGGCCCACAAACACACGGACACATTTTCAAAAATTGGGTTTTTTTACCCCACATGGGTTTTTTTACCCCGTCTAATTTCGGTCATGCCCCCCCCCCTCGTACGAAAGAAGGAGGGACCTGCCACTGCGGTCATGAATAGAGGAAGGGTAGTCCTCTGTAAAAGTGTTTTTACATTTGAGCTCGCATCTCTTAGTGCTGAGAAATGAGACTCCAAAATTCACCTCCCTTGGAGCCATGTCGGGTCAAAAATGGGGGGGAGGGGTCCAATTTTTGACTCATAAAAAATACCAGCGCGACCCCTTTTGGATACCGCTTATATACGTTTGCCTACAGGGACTGTACTATACGCTGGCAAATTTTCAGACCTGTACCACGTACCCAAGTTTCGGAACTGGGGTGGGTTTTTTCCCCCAAAAAATGGGGTGGGTTTTTTTCCCCGCCTGCTATAGTATTTTATTTTTTTAGATGATTACAAGCTGAGAAAACTTCGGTTGACAAATGAGTAATGACAACTATTCGGTATTCGGTTTTCGGCAGTGGCGTACCCAGGGGGGGGCTAGAGGGACATCAGCCCCCCTTCGCGATTTTAGCCCCCCCCCCTTTTTTTCACTTTTTTTCCTGTGGTCTTCTTTGGTTTTATGACACCGCTGAAAAAATTTTCCGGCACGTCCCCAATTGACTAAAATTACACTGAAATTTCAAAAATTTTCCAAAATTTTTTTTCGAGGGGATCTCGCCCCTAATTCATTACTGCTCTAATGTAGTATATAATGAGTAATGAGTAATGCTGACAACTATTATTGGTATTTATTTAGTTATATATTTTGTGTGGCTTTTAATTAAAAACCGTGTGGTGGGTGGAGTAGAGGACGAACGTCTAAGGACAGCCCATGTCACCCATGGTTTTTCTACAATTTTTTCCTGTATACAACGTATTTTTCAGGTTTGCTAGTCCCCCCATGGGCCGATTTTTGGTGCTTTTTTTATCTAAATAAGTTAAAAGTTTGAAATATCATCAATTTTGCCAAAAAAATCCATTTAGTAACAACGATAACGCTCACATAACAAAATCTGACTCTCGTAACAGACCGCTGCTACAACTATGATTTCACGACAACTGTTGCTTAGAATTGGTTTTTCAATGCAAATTTTATTTCAAAATTCTAACAAAGCTCCAGCTTCTGGGGGCTGCCGCCCCCAGACCCCTGCAACCACTATGATTTCACGACAACTGTTGCTTAGAATTGGTTTTTCAATGCAAATTTTATTTCAAAATTTTGAAAAAGCCTCAGCTTCTGGGGGCTGCCGCCCCCAGACCCCTGCAACCACTATGATTTCACGACAACTGTTGCTTAGAATTGGTTTTTCTATGCAAATTTTTTTTCAAAAATCTAAAAAAGCTCCCGCTTCTGGGGGCTGCCGCCCCCAGTCAAACTGAAGAATAGGGGGAAAAATTATTTTCGGCTGCCACGTGTCTCCCACCCCATCTTTTAATAAAAATATAGAACCCCCATCGTCAGCCAAGCCCCCAATCTGATCTCTAGCCCCCAAAATAGCTGCCGTCCCTTTTAATAAAAATCTAGAGTGAAATTATTGGTGTTAAAACCCTTAGGGGTGGAATAAGTCGGAAAAACGGCATTTTTTCGCCTAATGATCCGGAGTCCCCCTATATCCCCCAAACTAACAAATATATAGGCTAGGTTAGAAGTGGATAGGATGTAAGCTTTGGCTGGAAATCAAACTTTGTCCAAAAATTAAACTTTACATGAAATTTTTTGCGCAAATTTGGACTTAGGCAAAAATACTGAATCAAATGAAAACCTGCTGCTACGATTGAAAGAATAACTTCTAAGCTACTAAATGCTGTAAAAATTTTGTAAATCGGTTCAGGCTTTGAAAAGTTACAGAACTTTTTCTGAAGCTACCAGGATCAGGCTAATAGAAGCGTTACAGCACAAGTAAGATTCTGTACAAATTTCGGGCAATAGCTGGGAATTTTTTCAAAATATGAAGCTATTTGCGGTTTTTTCGTGCGGTAAAGTCATTTCTGATGCTTCTTGGCAGGTTTTTTCTTCAAATTAGGCCTCAGGCTTAGGCTTAGTGCTTAGGCTTAGCGCTCAGACGCAGAGCTCAGGCTTAGGCTTAGTGCTTAGGCTGAGGCTTAGTGCTTAGGCTTAGGCTTAGTATTTGGGTGAGCAACGGATTAGTCTTTGTTGCGTACATCAAATAAAAGCGCACTTGCTACTGTGGAATCATAAATAAAGCTGAACTTTTGCGCCTAAGTTGACTGTCAGTGCCAGCTTGATGCTGAGCATCAGTGACATTTTGAATTAGTATTTATGGTATTTGAATTTATTAAAAATTGGTACTTATGACTAAAGATGGCTATTTTTTCTGGGAAATAATTTTTCTTTTTTTTCTGGCTATGTAATTATTTTATTGTCTACCCAAAAAGAAACAAAAACTTTCGATATATGAGCTCAGTTTGACGACGTGTATTTCGCCTATTTTATAGTTAGGAAAATTGAACTCTTTTGGCAAAATTGAGCAGAATATGTTGCAAACAAAACTGAATTAAATATACTATTATGTGTTACTTTATGATGATCAAATTTAAGACTGAATTATACGACTGTATTAATGATAATTTTCGACAATTCATCCCAATATGTCGAAAAATGATGATTTTCGACAAAATTTGAATTTTTTCGAAAAGCCATAAATCAACGTTTTCATAAAGCCATAAATCAACGCTTCAAAAGTGCTAAAAATGAACTCAGCGCACTGAAAAAGGTATAAAATGATGTTTTTCGGCAATGAAAAGTTCAAATGGAATTTGTCCCCCTATTCTTCAGTTGCACCGCCGCCCCCAGACCCCTGCAACCACTCTGATTTTTTCTTTGCAACTTTTTTCAATATCAATGCAATCAGTTTAAAAATTTTAAAAAGCTAAAGCTTCTGCAGACTGCCGCCGTCTGCGTGTGCGTTTCACCCCCCCGTCGTCGACCACCAGTTCAGCGCCCCCCCCCCTCCCCCCTTCGCGAAATCCTGGGTACGCTACTGGTTTTCGGCCGAAAACGAAAAACCGAATATTCGGTATTCGGTGAAATTTTTTTCGTTATATGGGAAAGAAACCTCTGTGGTTTTGCATATAGATTTATATTAGATTGTCTGAGCCTGAACTAAGCCTAATACTAAGCATAAAACAAAGATTTTCTTAACGCCTTCCCTATCCTCAACACATGCTCGTTAACAGATCACGGGAACTACAGTACCTACATTGCACAAAGCCATTACAGTAGCTAACTGAGTCCTCAATTAATATATCAATGGGTTGTATTCACATGGACGTTGCACACAATATTTATATATCGGTGCCGTGTTGCACAAAACGCTGATAAATTATCAGCCATCAGTAACTTATCAGTAAACTACATACGTTGTGCAAAAATAAACTGATAACTGATAATAATTATCAATTATCAGTCTTATATAAAAATGCATTGAAATAAAGGTAGGCCTAAAAAATAACGCTTAGTGCACCAGATTCTGTTACTTATGCGCTATTTTAGGCAATTGGACACTGCTTGGACATTCATATAGATTTTTCGACTCCACGTCTTTCCCAAACGAAAAAAACACCAATACCACCTCGCCAAAACCAAGCACCCAGGACGCGAAGGGGGAGGGGGGGGGGCGCAACGCACACGGGGGGGAAACGCACACGCAACGGCGGCAGCGCAAAGCTAGCAAAAAAACAGCAAATAAAAAAGGCAAAGAAAAAATCAGAGTGGTGCAGGGGTCTGGGGGCGGCGTGCAACTAAAAGGGACGATTTCCATTAACTTTCATGCCAAAAACATCATTTTATACCTTTTCAGGCGCATCATTTAGCACTTAAGCATATGCATAAAACGATATGCTTTCGAAAAATTCAAATTTTTCGAAAATCATCATTTTCGACATATGGGATAATTCGAAAATATCATTAATACAGTCGATAATTCAGCTAAATATCATCATAAAGAACACATAATAGATATAATTCAGTTTTTCAACATATCTCTCAATTTTGCCAAAAGAGTCAATTTTCCAACTATAAAATAGGCGAAATACACGTCGTCAAACTAGCTATATATCGAAATTTTTTCTTTGTAGACAATAAAAAATTACATAGCCAGAAAAAAAAGAAAAATATTTCCCCAGAAAAAATAGCCATCTTAGTCATAAGTACCAATAATAAATTCAAATACCATAAATACAATTCAAAACACACCACACAACACACAGCAACAGGCGCAAAAGCAGCAAATTCACAGAGCAAGGCAATACAACAAAAAATCCACCAAAAAAGCAAGCAACACAAGCAAACACAAAACCACTGAGGCCTAATTTGAAGAAAAAACCTGCCAAGAAGCATCAGAAATGACTTTACCGCACGAAAAAACCGCAAATAGCTTCATATTTTGAAAAAATTTCCAGCTAATTTGTACAGAATCTTACTTGTGCTGTAACGCTTCTATTAGCGCTGATAGCCGATCTATTAGTGCTGTAACGCTGTATTAGCCTGATCCTGGTAGCTTCAGAAAAAGTTCTGTAACTTTTCAAAGCCTGAACCGATTTACAAAATTTTTACAGCATTTAGTAGCTTAGAAGTTATTCTTTCAATCGTAGCAGCAGGTTTTCATTTGATTCAGTATTTTTGCCTAAGTCCAATTTTGTGCAAAAAATTTCATGTAAAGTTTAATTTTTGGACAAAGTTTGATTTCCAGCCAAAGCTTACATCCTATCCACTTCTAACCTAGCCTATTTGTTAGTTTGGGGGATATAGGGGGACTCCGGATCATTAGGCGAAAAAATGCCGTTTTTCCGACTTATTCCACCCCTAAGGGTTTTAACACCAATAATTTCACTCTAGATTTTTATTAAAAGGGACGGCAGCTATTTTGGGGGCTAGAGATCAGATTGGGGGCTTGGCTGACGATGGGGGTTCTATATTTCTATTAAAAGATGGGGTGGGAGACACGTGGCAGCCGAAAATAATTTTTCCCCCTATTCTTCAGTTTGACTGGGGGCGGCAGCCCCCAGAAGCGGGAGCTTTTTTCGATTTTTGAAATAAAATTTGCATTGAAAGCTGAGGCTTTTTGCAAATAAAAGCTGAGGCTTTTTCAAAATTTTGAATTAAAATTTGCATTGAAAAACCAATTCTAAGCAACAGTTGTCGTGAAATCATAGTGGTTGCAGGGGTCTGGGGGCGGCAGCCCCCAGAAGCTGGAGCTTTGTTAGAATTTTGAAATAAAATTTGCATTGAAAAACCAATTCTAAGCAACAGTTGTCGTGAAATCATAGATGTAGCAGCGGTCTGTTACGAGAGTCAGATTTTGTTATGTGAGCGTTATCGTTGTTACTAAATGGATTTTTTTGGCAAAATTGATGATATTTCAAACTTTTAACTTATTTAGATAAAAAAAGCACCAAAAATCGGCCCATGGGGGGACTAGCAAACCTGAAAAATACGTTGTATACAGGAAAAAATTGTAGAAAAACCATGGGTGACATGGGCTGTCCTTAGACGTTCGTCCTCTACTCCACCCACCACACGGTTTTTAATTAAAAGCCACACAAAATATATAACTAAATAAATACCAATAATAGTTGTCAGCATTACTCATTATTAATACACCATAGCACTAGCAGATATAAGTCATGTATATACATTAGAGCAGTAATGAATTAGGGGCGAGATCCCCTCGAAAAAAAATTTTGGAAAATTTTTGAAATTTCAGTGTAATTTTAGTCAATTGGGGACGTGCCGGAAAATTTTTTCAGCGGTGTCATAAAACCAAAGAAGACCACAGGAAAAAAAAGTGAAAAAAGGGGGGGGGGCTGAAATCGCGAAGGGGGGGGGGGGGGGCTAAAAACGCGAAGGGGGGCTGATGTCCCTCTAGCCCCCCCTGGGTACGCCACTGCCGAAAACCTAATACCGAATACTTGTCATTACTCATTTGTCAACCGAAGTTTTCTCAGCTTGTAATCATCTAAAAAAATAAAATACTATAGCAGGCGGGGAAAAAAACCCACCCCATTTTTTGGGGGAAAAAACCCACCCCAGTTCCGAAACTTGGGTACGTGGTACAGGTCTGAAAATTTGCCAGCGTATAGTACAGTCCCTGTAGGCAAACGTATATAAGCGGTATCCAAAAGGGGTCGCGCTGGTATTTTTTATGAGTCAAAAATTGGACCCCCCCATTTTTGACCCGACATGGCTCCAAGGGAGGTGAATTTTGGAGTCTCATTTCTCAGCACTAAGAGATGCGAGCTCAAATGTAAAAACACTTTTACAGAGGACTACCCTTCCTCTATTCATGACCGCAGTGGCAGGTCCCTCCTTCTTTCGTACGAGGGGGGGGGGCATGACCGAAATTAGACGGGGTAAAAAAACCCATGTGGGGGGAAAAAACCCAATTTTTGAAAATGTGTCCGTGTGTTTTGGGCCAGATATATCAGGCGGGGAAAAAAACCGACCCCATTTTTTTGGTGGAAAAAACCCACCGCAGTTCCAGAACTTAGGTACATGGTACAGGTCTAAAACTTTGCCAACGTATAGTACAGTCCCTGTAGGCAAACGTATACAACCGGTATCCAAAAGGGGTCTCGCTGGTATTTTTTATGAGTCAAAAATTGGACCTCCCCATTTTTGACCCAACATGGCTCCATGGGAGGTGAATTTTGCAGTCTCATTTCTCAGCATTAAAAGATAAATGTAAAAACACCTTTACAGAGGACTACCCTTCCTCTATTCATGACCACAGTGGCAGGTCCCTCCTTTCGTACAAGGGGGGGGCATGACCCAAAAAATGACCCATGACCTAAAAAAACCCATGTTTGGGAAAACCCACTTTTTGAAAATGGTCTGGTGATGTCGAAAAACCTAGTAGCTACCCCAAAAGACTCATGGTTGTGCAAAAAGACGTTTCTTATCATCACAAATACGCATACTGACACTTTCTTTATCGAATTCTGGAATACGGGACTAATAGTCGGACTTTGTCATTTTGAGGTCCTTTTGGGGTGGAAAGTAGTATTTTCTGGTACTATTGCCAGTTTTTTTGTATGTTTTTAATTTTGATCTATTAATTTATCGTGTTTAAACGCCAAATAACCGAACGAAAGTAAAATATGCCCGTCACGACCAGTCACACCCACTCACGGTACCCCCCACAGAGGGTTGATGGCGTAAAAAGTAGCCATAAAGTGCAAATTTTGCATGCATTTGAAGCGTTATCACAGCTTTTTAGTTGTTTTCAATGTTTTCAGGCGAAATTAAGGTGTTTTGTTTTCAAATCTGAAAATTCAAAATTTTATAATGGGCTGCGAAGGGCAGTTTTCAAACTTGTGTCCCTGAGGCCCTATAGCAAATCTGCGTATAGTTTTGGTATCAAGAGCCTCTACTACTCCTAATACGTGCCATAGCGTTGAAAAACTACCGCTAACACACTTTTCGGGTGATTTATTGGGTGGGTCTTTTCCCCCCACATGGGTTTTTTCCCCCAAATGGGTTTTTTTCCCCGGCAAGTTTTTGGCTTCCCGCCAAAAAACGGTAAGAGATACCGAAATGAAACTGGTCCCAGCGTTTAGAGCAAGGTTAGGCCTACGACAGATTTTTTTGGTTTCCCGTGAAAACGTATATATAGTCTATGAGCTACATGACGAAATATGAAAATGCGGGTTTTTTTCCCCGCCTGCTATATATATAGCGTTGCACGACATTTATCAGTTATCAGTATTAGCGTTGCACAAGAACACTAACGTTCTGTGCAACGAACACTGATAATTCACTGATAAATGCAGGGCCCCGTTGCACAAAAATTTATCAGTTATCAAGTATCAGTTATCAACTATCAGTTATCAGTTATCAGTATAGCGTTGCACGACATTTATCAGTTATCAGTTATCAAGTATCAGTTATCAGTATCAGTGTTGCACAAGAACACTGATAACTGATAAATTATCAGTAAACTGTAAAAAACGTAGAAATCAGCGTTAATTCAACTGTTTTTCTAAAATTTTCTTCGTCATTATATTCACTTTTTTATGAGCTTCAATTTAGAAGCATATATTTTCACATTTGAATCAATTTTTGTATCACTTATACAAAGACAATGCTGTGTGGCTGGCACACTGTATGAAACACACTGGAACACTGAAACAGTTTTCATCCATAATATGGTACCAAAGTATGACACATTAGGCAAAAAGCGGCAAAATTGCAAGAAAATTCATTAAAACATTGTTTACATACATCAAAAGTAACTGTAGTTGCTTGAAAATGCTAATGAATAAAATTTATCGGTGAACGAACACTGATAAAAAATTGGCTAAAATTATCAGTTATCAGTTATCAGTGTTTTGCTTTGTGCAACGAACACTGATAATTCACTGATAAATGGCGGAAATTTTACTGATAACTGATAACTGATAAATGATAA
Source organism: Trissonchulus sp. WLG1_4 (assembly GCA_030248245.1). Taxonomy (NCBI): domain Eukaryota; kingdom Metazoa; phylum Nematoda; class Enoplea; order Enoplida; family Ironidae; genus Trissonchulus; species Trissonchulus sp. WLG1_4. The sequence goes on from JASANF010004867.1 coordinate 32,770, forward strand.
TTATCAGTAAATTTTGTGCAACACTGATAATTGATAACTGATAACTGATAACTGATAATTATCAGTTATCAGTAAACGCCGTGCAACGCAGTTTACTGATAATTTACTGATAACTGATAATTTATCAGTTATCAGTGTTTGGTGCAACGGGGCCGAGGAAATTTTACTGATAACTGATAATTATCAGTAAATTTTATGCAACACTGATAACTGATAATTGATAACTGATAACTGATAACTGATAATTATCAGTTATCAGTAAACGTCGTGCAACGCAGTTTACTGATAATTTACTGATAACTGATAATTTATCAGTTATCAGTGTTTTGTGCAACGGGGCCCAGTGTTCGTTGCACAGAACGTTAGTGTTCTTGTGTAACGCTAATACTGATAACTGATAAATGTCGTGCAACGCTATACTGATAACTGATAGCTGATAACTGACAACTGATAATTATCAGTAAATTTTGTGCAACACTGATAACTGATAACTGATAACTATCAGTTATCAGTAAACGCCGTGCAACGCTGTTTACTGATAATTTACTGATAACTGATAATTTATCAGTTATCAGTGTTTTGTGCAACGGGGCCCTGATAAAGTTTTGTGCGACGGGCCCCTGGGCCCCGTTGCACAAAACACTGATAACTGATAAATTATCAGTTAGTTTTGTTTTTCAGATAGTTTTTTGTTTTTTCATGTTTTTTCAATTATCAGATAGTTTTGTGCAACGGGCCCCTGATAACTGATAACTGATAAATTTTTGTGTAACGGGCCCCAGACCCCGTTGCACAAAACACTGATAACTGATAAATTATCAGTAAATTATCAGTAAACTGCGTTTACTGATAACTGATAATTATCAGTATCAGTTATCAGTTATCAATTATATATCAGTTATCAGTTGCACAAAATTTACTGATAATTATCAGTTATCAGTAATATTTCCTGCATTTGTCAGTGAATTATTAGTGTTCGTTGCACAGAACGTTAGTGTTCTTGTGCAACGCTAATACTGATAACTGATATATACTTGATAACTGATAACTGATAAATGTCGTGCAACGCTATACTGATAACTGATAACTATTAACTAATAACTGATAAATTATCAGTTATCAGTAAATTATCAGTAAACTGCGTTGCACGGCGTTTACTGATAACTGATAATTATCAGTTATCAGTTTTCCATTATCAGTTATCAGTGTTGCACAAAATTTACTGATATATAATTATCAGTTATCAGCAAAATTTCCTGCATTTATCAGTGATTTATCAGTGTTCGTTGCACAGAACGTTAGTGTTCTTGTGTAACGCTAATACTGATAACTGATAAATGTCGTGCAACGCTATACTGATAACTGATAACTGATAAATTTTTAACACAAAAATTTATCAGTTATCAGTTGCATACATGTAGTTGGGGGGGGGGGGGTGGGCGGGGAAGACCCCCCCCCAAAATTTGGTCCCGGGGGAGGGAGAGGGGGCCCGCCAGGGGGGAAAGAAGGGAGGGTCCCGGCGGGAGTAAATTTTTGGCCAAAATTACAAAAATTCTGGCCGAGCCACAAAACCAAAGGGGGACCCTTGTTGACAATTTCTTCAGGTTCCACCAAAAGGGGGGTTCAGATCCCCTGAACCCTGGCTACGCTCATGACGCTATGGGTATCCTGTTTTGACGAAAAAAGAGCAGTTTACTTTTGCAAAGTATAATAAAAAGTCAACGAAAAATTTCTATTTTTTTCCTATTTTTTGGTCAGAAATTCCTATTTTTTCCTATTTTTCTCTGGGAAATTCCTATTTTATTTCCTATTTTTTCGTAAATGGGCCGCAACACCCCTGAGCTAGTCACCAAGAAAAAATGAAAAAATAAACCCTGCTATATATAATTTACACAGAATGAAATTGGGTCGAACGCACATATATATGTTCCAGATCACAGACGTTTTACCAGCATCACTTTCCTTCCTTTTTGGCAAGAATCATAAGGATAAGAAAAGAAGGTTCCGGGTGTTACCGAGACAATGCGATTTTGTTCCATTTCAGATAATTTTATTATTTCAACAAGACGTGTATAAAACAAGAGTGATCAATGAAAACCAAGGCTCAGGGCTATATATCCTTCGTGGCAGCCCATCGTGGCATCATCCGAGTGGACCACAAGCTATGTCGATCCACCCTTCTCGATGAGGGGATCAACTTCATCCGCATGGAAATAAACGATATTCTGGCCGAGGCTGAGCTGCCCTTTGACGACATGACCGATCAGTTTGGTGTTGGAGATTTGGTAGGGAATTGTGCATATAAGCATGGTTTGGTTGTGTTAGCTGTGATAGCATGCTAAACTTTGAAGTTGGGGATTGGATGAGTTTTCGAAATTGGCAGGTCGGAATGGATAATTTTTTGCAAGTTCGCAGGTCAGAAAAGTTTCAAATCACAAAAAGCTGTCGCTTTTTGACCGGTAAAAACAAAAGTTATAAGTCAATTATGTTAGCCAAGTTGAGTCCGTTTAATCCGGAGCTTTATATATATAGGTGCATTATTACTATGTATATATATAGGTTTAATATTTTTAGGCATGATTTTGAAACCGTTTAATCAGACTAAAACTAACTCCTATAATCCGGCAAAGGAATGGTCGCCTAGAAAATAATATTTTGGGCTTGAATGGTTGGTTTTTATGTATGTAATATTTCAGGTGGAGTTTACGACGGAACGTCCAGGATCCCGTCCAGGTCGCCGGGCTGTCTGGAAGATAACTTCCATCCGGGTTCTCGACAAAAGTGACAAACCATGGCCTATATTTCAGTTTCAAGGAATTGTGGACTACTTTGGCGTCGACAAAAATAACGAACCCTTTGGTCATATGAAGGTTGGTTATTTTTTTTACCCCCCACCCACCTTTTTTTTTTAAATGATGGTTTGTTAATTTGTTTTTTGGGATATATTCTTTCATGTGTGTGGGGGGTGTTTGGGGGGGTTTCACCCCCCCCCCCCAGAAGGCATTGTCACCCCCGACACAGGTGCTTCACCCCTTCCCCCCAGAATGTTTTTGAGGTACTCACGACGGCAAAATTTGTGGCTCACGAAGGTAAAATGGTGGCTCACGGAGCAAAAATGGGCGGAAAAGTTGCTGCTTACCCCCCCGCATCCAGAATCGGCCACCTGCCGACGTATGGATATATTATATAGTTATTTTTATGTTGTTTATTTATTTGGCTGGAGGCACAAATGTGATTGGAGATGGTGCCTCTCAAAAGTGTGTGTGAAATGACTGCTCTACTCAACATATGTACGTGGGCAAGTGGCGAATTCTGGGAGAGGGGGGTGCGGGGAATTTTTTTACTTTTCCACTGGATTCACTTCGAGAGCCACCATTTTTGCTTCGTGAGCTACCTTCAAAACATTCTGGGGAGAGGCGGTGAAGTTCCCTTGTGGGGGATGTGAAAACTCGTCCAAATCTCCACGTTGCTGCTCAACAACTGCGATTTTTGTTATTCTATTTTGACCCTCAACGAAATTCATGATAATGAAATAAAAGGGACAATGTATATATATAATTAACCTCTGGACACCGCTTACAGATCACTTTTGAGCACACATGTGCAACTGAGGGAGTCTTGGGGGAAAGGTGCTACGCGAATTTTTCAAAATTTTAAATTTTACTCATACAGGGTGTTAGAGTGGGTTCAAGCTGATCGGGGGAAGGCGGCCCTTTCTGTGGGTGGGGGGGGGGCAATCCCCCACGGGCCACGCCCATGTATGCTTTTGATTCATGTCCATTGACACGCTCTTATTTTAAACTGTAATGTTTAAGACACTGTCTGCCTTACTCTGAATTTCGATGTCAAGTGTACGGTTGCATTTTTTGGTTTTGAATTCAGGCTTATAAAGTTCAACTGTTAGTCGCTTGTTAAACTGCAGATTTTATTCTAATTCCCTGCCTGAACAGCCACCTCAGCAAATGAATCGATTGCTCTAAGGAACTGAGGGTCAGATACTCAGATAGCAGTACGCATATATACGGTAAATCACCTATGTTTTTGGACGCATTTTACGATGCTTAACTGTAGAGGGGGAGTGCAGAAAACGTGGGAAACAATAACTAAAAGTGAAGGACCTCACCACCCTGTCCCCCACAAAAGTGAGGGGCAGCGTTGGCAGTCTCGGTCTCGGTTGCAATTTGCAAACCCGAGACTTGCCAACCCTGGTGAGGGGCCTCTGTCCTCACCACCAAATATGTATGAGTGGGAGGGATGGAGGAACCCCCCCCCCCTTCAAAACTGAGGGGCCGGGGGGAGGGTCTCGACTCTACTCCGTCAAAATTTTGACACGGTCACATGCTCACCGCCCCCCGTCATCCCCCCCCCCCCCTGCACAAAAAATTCCAAACAAGTATATATTATTTTTGCACGCTGTCGTTCCTTTTTTCAGATACAAGCCAGTGATGGCAGTATTTCCAATGTTCGTTTCTATGGCGACGCTTTTGTGATGCCCCCGGCTGTACCCTTTGGCTACTCGATGCTCGACCTACTGCGCCAGTACCAGTGCCAGGTGTTCTGCAAGGCAGTCATGCAGCCACGCGTCCACTCTAAGGCCCACAAGTATAAGGCCATCAGTGCCAGACTTGTGGACGCCCAACCACGTACTACTACTACTGCTGCTGCTACCACTACTAAAAGTATGGCTGGGTTATTGCGTGTGGTTTATGATATCAGATTTTAGTAGTGAAACGGCTGGCAGGTTTCCAAAGGGGCTGTTCACAAATTCGAATTAACTGGATTAGATTAACTGAATTACAGGGTTTTTTTTTGGGTCCACGAGTGGGTCCAGACTCAAGTTCTCTTAACTGGACCCAGCAAAAATTAACCTGACCCAAGCCAGACCCAAGGGCGTAGACAGGGAGGGGTCGCGGGGGTCGCGAACCCCCTTTTTGGTTGAACCTTAAGAAATTGTCAACAAGGGTCCCCCCTTTGGTTCTTATCGCCCCGCCGAAAAAATTTTTTGATACGTCTCCAATTGACCGAATTTTGCCTGAAAATAAAAAAATTCTCGAATTTGTTTCTGAGGGCGGCCGTACCCAGACCTCTGCATCTCTATGGCTGACTAGTCCTTGTTATTATCTTTCATCAAAGCCTATGCATCTCTACAAAAGTACATTATGCTGAATTTACTTGTATAATACACTGTCTGATGTGACGTTTCCATACTTAGTTTTTAATTTTCCTGTCGGAAAAAATTTCCGATACGTTTCCAGTTGACCAAATTCGGCGTAAACAGTTAAAAAATCTCCATTTTTTCTGGGGGCTGTCGCCCCCAGTAACCTGTGACTGCCTGATCTTGTGTTTGCACTGCGAATTAAAGTGTTAAAATTACTGTATATAAATACTAAAATAAATGTCAAAAGTGTATTACAGCGTGTGTACTGACAGCGGACAGTGAATTTATTTAGATTAAATGACTACATAAATGACCGCAAACTACGTTTTGTTATGTAAACTTCGCTAAAAGGTGTAACAAATCTTTGGTTCTGGCCTGGAGGCTGCCGCCCTCATACCCCTGCAGCTGTGTGACAGTGATTTTGCATTTTATTTTTGTGTCGAAATTGCAAAAAAGTCTATATATATTTCATTCCATTACAAAAACTGGAAAATTAATTCCCCCGAAATTTTTTTCTGGGTACGTCAATGCGTACCTAACACAAAAAATGACATTATATAACAGGGGCGTAGCCAGAGGGGGAATGGGGGAATTCCCCCCGCCCGAAATTTTTACCGACTGAAATTTTCCAACAAGGGTCCCCCCTTTGGTTTTCATGGTCCGGCCGGAAAAAGTTTCCGATACGTCTCCAATTGATCAAATTTGTCCTAAAAATTAAAAATTTCCCCAAATTTTTTTCTGGGGGCTGTCGCCCCCAGACCCCTGCTAATCTGTGGCTTAGTTTTCTTTGCTTTTGTCTTCTCTGGAAGCATGTGCTTGTATATAATGTTGGATTGTGCGCAATGTATATATTTGCTTAATACACTGTTTAGTGTATCGTTTTAGCTGTTTTATTGCCACAAAAATGACAATTTTTAGTAAATTTACAGGTTTTAATGCCAGAAAATTTTGAAAAATTTGCAAATTTTACAGTTTTTGGAACCTTTCCTGCCCGCAATTTTTGTAACTTTCGGTGTTTTGACCTCCAATTTTAAGTTTGATGCTGCTGTAGTCGAAAATAAGCATTGTTTTGACCGACAAATGCTAAAATGTGTCGCTTTTTGCGTTAAAATTGCAATTAGGTGCATACTAATGCACTTCAAAAAATCGAAAAGTCATTCCCCCCCGAAATTTTTTTCTGGCTACGCCACTGTTATATATATAATGTAAATGTCTACTTACGATTTACAACATATATGTATATTCTTGACCCAGTCAGTGCTTAACTGGACCCAACGAAAATTAACCTGACCCAACGTGGACCCACTGTCGATTTTGAAAAAAAAAACCCTGCTGAATTAACTACAATAACTCGACATAGAATTTGCATATCTTTCTAAGAATTTTTACGTTTATGCAATTAAGGTGGCGCTCCTGAAATGTGGGTTTTGGCCACTATTTTAAAAACGCGCAAAAATAAACATGCCTCGTAGGAACAAAAGTTGATCAGAAGTGAATTTCCTTCAATTTGATGTACATATCACATAAAAAATTTTTTGAACATTTTTGAGCAAATTTCGTCAAGAAAAATAGATTTTCACAGAAATGCCTTCACAAGCCAGTGCATTTACACGTATGTAATGAATTTGAAAGGCTGAAAAACACTAGCAATTGTGTTTTACTGAAACGTAATTAAAAATTTTTGGTGTTTTATTGAGTGTGGCATAATTTTTTTGTGAGCTAACGCAATACTTTCTGCATGAGACAGAAATATAGTGCGTGTGAATACAAACGCAAATTTTCGGCTTGCGATTTTAAAAAATTGGCTCGTCGAAAAAAGTTAAAATTTGGCACATAAATGCACCTTCTTATCTTCGAGCGGTCGCAAAATTTGATTTTTGGCAAATCGATAGTATCTAAAAAATTTAGCCAAATTTATGTTTTTCAAAAATCGCGATTTTAGTGTTTATCGATATATCAATCATATTCATCAAAAATGACTTTTTGCGACCGCTCGATCACGTTGAGGCTAGCAAAATGAGCTATTGATTGTGCAACAGCTACTTACTTGCGAAGAGAAATCGCAAGCCGAAATTCCACTCACGTTTGGTCTACAGTCAATGCTAATTTGTATCAATCAACTTCATTTTTTGTATTTAGGCATACTTTTACACCAGCTTGCCATTGTGTATTTAAAATTGGCCCCAAACTGCCGTTTTTTGAAAAGTCACATTTCAGGAGCGCCACCTTAACACAGAGGAACAAGTGTGTCTAATTTGAAAAAGGTTTCTTGCTTATGTGTTGACTTATTCCAGTTAATTCAGTTGATCTAATCCAGTTAATTCGAATCTGTGAACAGGCCTTAAGCAAAGCTCGGGGCATATTTGGTTCTTTTTTGCCTCAGTCGAACCGTGATCAAAATGGCCGTTGGGCGTTGTCCTTATGTGTGTATTTAAAGCACGGTTTATACCTGTCTTTAAGGTGCTAGGGCCATGGTTAAGAGTAATTTTCTACTAGCTACTGTGATAAGACAAGCGTTTTGTTAATTGTTGTGTATATATTACCATCTGATAGTAGCTCAATCTTACGAAAAATGAACCTATTTTGTCTGTTAGTTTTCTTGGAACTGCTGAATGACAAAACCATAGGGGCAAGGACAAGTACGTGCATGAATAGGGCCGGTTTTAAAAAAGGTTTAGGATGCTCTCTTCTAAAGTCTGACCAAAAAATGCTGGACCCTGAAAGGGTAGTTTCATAATTCATTTTTAGTGAATCGTAAGAGATAACCCCATCCATGAACCCATATGTCAATCCGATTGACTCAATCGCAAGCTCTTGGCGAGATGAGTGCGTTTCGGTAGTTCACCGAAAAAAATACCAAAAAAATCTAGGTTGAGCCTGAGCGAACCGTAGTAGCTACTTGCACATGTTGGGTCTATATCCGGTCACCGGATACTTAACCGGAAAATGCCGTTTTTAAACGTTAGTTGCAGATACAATGTTAGTTCCATTAACTGTTCGAGAGACGAGAACACCTGATAGATATGTATTTCTGAAAATTTCACATGTATAGGTAATATATCCGGTCAGTTATGGGCAATTTCCGCTTTTGACCTAACCAGATATAGACTTGTACTTGTACCTGACTTCACCTTTACGAAGCATAGTCATGTAGGATATCATTCGAAAGGTCTCCGTGAGTACATGTTGATTATACTAAAGATGTATGTATTCTAAAGTTTTTGTAAAGTGGCCTAAAACAGGTTGTCACTTAGGCGCCTCCGGTGACCAGAACTTTCGCAATATGCATTTGTATTATTACCTAAATGCTACGCTGTGCTAAATTTCATGCCTCTAGCATTTCAAAATCTACATTTATCGCAAGCTACGCAAACGCAGTTACGGATCTTTAAAAATGTAGGCACAATCAAATATTTTTTTGGCCATAGAGTGGATTGGGTTGGGGCAACAAGCCTTCCTGCTTTCACCCACATAACTGAGTCAGCTGGGAAAACCGTTGTGGCCCGTGATGGTGCTAGAACTTTTGATATTTCTAAATTTTGCCCACATTTTGGGGACCTTCCCCCCCGACTCTTCGATTTTTTTGGGGGGGGGGGCTCCCCCCATCATCCCCCCTCATACATGTATGATAACAAGTTTGATTCTACCTCAAAACTTGAGAGTGTATATAATGCTTCGTTTATATACATGTGTAAACTGTTTGTGTACATGTTCTCTTCCATAATTTTTTCTACTTTGTGTCAGATGCGGTCACTGAGACAGCGCAAGTTTCGATCACGTCACCGTCGGCAGAATACTCCTTGCCTGGAGGATCCATTGAGGGCACCAAAAGTATGCCTAGATTTTCAAACTGTTGGATAACTACATAAAACGATGTACAAGCAGTAGACTTAGCTCAGGAAAGCTTAGGAAATTTTTGTCTGGTGTCATGCGATGTTGAGCTTTGTCATGGGTGAAACTAAAGCCGAGCAGGTGACACTAACATTTTCAATTTTTGAAAAAGTTTATTTTGCTATTTGATCCCAGTTAAGTCGGGTCAGGAATCAGGATCTTTTATCATTTATTACCATCGTATCTAGGATTTAAATTTTTCAGATTACTAAAAACTAACCAATTAGAACTTAAAATTAAAATTTAAATTTTAATAGCACGAACAGATTAGTGTACATGCACTGGGTTTTTTGTTTCAAATCCGTGCTGGTTTTGTGTCAGTTTTCTTCAATGTCATTCACACTCAGAAAAAGAAAGCCTCTAAGCTGTATACAGTCCGTGTGTTTGTGGGCCAGATATATCAGGCGGGGAAAAAAACCGACCCCATTTTTTTGGGGAAAAAACCCACCGCAGTTCCAGAACTTAGGTACATGGTACAGGTCTAAAACTTTGCCAACGTATAGTACAGTCCCTGTAGGCAAACGTATACAACCGGTATCCAAAAGGGGTCTCGCTGGTATTTTTTATGAGTCAAAAATTGGACCTGCCCATTTTTGACCCAACATGGCTCCATGGGAGGTGAATTTTGCAGTCTCATTTCTCAGCATTAAAAGATGCGAGCTCAAATGTAAAAACACTTTTACAGAGGACTACCCTTCCTCTATTCATGACCACAGTGGCAGGTCCCTCCTTTCGTACAAGGGGGGCATGACCCAAAAAATGACCCATGACCTAAAAAACCCATGTTTGGGAAAACCCACTTTTTGAAAATGGTCTGGTGATGTCGAAAAACCTAGTAGCTACCCCAAAAGACTCATGCTTGTGCAAAAAGACGTTTATTACGCATACTGACACTTTCTTTATCGAATTCTGGAATACGGGCCTAATAGTCGGACTTTGTCATTTTGAGGTCCTTTTCTGCAGAAAGTAGTATTTTCTGCTACTATTGCCAGTTTTTTTGTATGTTTTTAATTATAACCTGTTAATTTCTCCTGTTTAAATACCTAATAACCGAATAAAATTAAATTATGGCCGTCACGACCAGTCACAACCACTTACGGTACCCCCCACTGATCGTCGATGGCGTAAAAAGTAGCCATAAAGTGCAAATTTTGCACGCATTTGAAGCGTTATCGCAACTTTCTAGTTGTTTTCAACGTTTTCAGGCGAAGTAAAGGTGTTTTGTTTTCAAATCTGAAAATTCAAAATTTTATGATGGGCTGCGAAGGGCAGTTTTCAAACTTGTGTACCTGAGGCCCCTTTGCAAATTTGCGTATAGTTTTGGCATCAGGGGTCTCTACTACTCCGAATACGTGCCATAGCGTTGAAAAGCTACCGCTAACACACTTTTCGGATGATTTATGGGGTGGGTTTTTCCCCCACATGGGTTTTTTCCCCCAAATGGGTTTTTTTCCCGGCAAGTTTTTGGCTTCCCGCCAAAAAAACGGTAAGAGATAGCGAAATGAAACCGGTCCCAGCGTTTAGAGCAAGGTTAGGCCTACGACAGACTTTTTTGGTTTCGTCGTTCGTATCGTAACGTATCGTCTATGAGCTACATGACGAAATATGAAAATGCGGGTTTTTCCCCCGCCGGCCATAAATTTGATTAATTAGGATTGATCGAGGATCAATATAGACGATCCCATGATTTCAGATGCCGTATCAAACTTAGTTTTAATTATTGTTTTGTTTTAGAAATGCAAAAATTTTATCCAAAAAGTTTCCGTTCTCTGAAGACACAAACTGAGTCAGTGCTGGAGTCAGAGGCCGTATTCCTGCTGGAATTGCTTAAAGAGGAGCTCACCAGCGATGAGTTTATTGAACTTTACAGCGACTTCTGCAAGGACTTGATGAATTACTTGTATTCCAACTTCATAAACGCTTAAGTAAGTGGATCTTAACAAACTGACATGTATATTGTGCATGAGTTTCCGATTTGTTGCATTCGCAACCGGCTAACCTTTAATAATCAGACGTACTCCGTTTGTTGTAACACGCTACATTTTCCGCGCTCACTGGTGCTGAAGGTGTGCACGCTTAGCTAATAGGTTGCAGTGTTACACGTGTGTAAACGTCCGTGTGCCTGACTAAACTTCAGTCACGTAATTACCGCTGATGTGTTAGACAGTGTTTAGGTGTCTTAATAGGCTTACAAGGTGTTTTAGTAAATGGACCAAAAAAGTATCTTGTAAATGAACACTGGCATTTATTTGTCATACTTCACTTTACATTTATTTTTTCAGACTGCAGATTGTTTTACGTCGGCTGCTGACGCCTGTATCTTCCTGTCTTCGGACATTGAATAGACTAATTGGGATTTAAAGGGTGTTGCTGTTCTGACAGAGCTGCATGCTACGCACTAAGTGTGTAGACTTGCAAATAAGGAATACACAAGGCGGCTAATCAACGCGGAGACTTAAGCTACGGTACTTAACAGCTCTGTCTGAATGGCAATACCCTAATATTGTGTTGGTTGTTTTGTTGAAATTTGTTTTTGTATGTATATGTGTGTGTGTGTGTGTGTGTTGTTATACGTGGAGAGATTGCATTTGGGAGGGTGCGGCGCTACTTTTAGGCCTCTTTCTGCTTCGTGAGTAACGGTTTTTTGTGAGCCACCCATTTTGGTGTCGTGCTGAGCACCTGAATATTCTGTGTTGGGTGAAGCATCTGCCCCCCCTCCAACACTACATATGGTTGTTGGTTGTGTTAGTCGAATTGGACTGCTGATGGCGTATTTGCACAGTTTTTGGATCTAAAATACGATCTTGGAGTGTGAAGGACCCGGTTTGGGGAATGTCACGGTGGGTCGCATTATAAGGGGATCTTCCCAGTTCAGAATTTAGAGTCCGCTCAGAAGGCTTGCCCAGCGAATCCGCTCAGGAGTAGCTTATGTTGCCAAACAATTCCCATGCACATTTAGGGTTAACCCGCCCAGAATGTTTTGAAGGTGCTCACGAAGGCAAAATCGGTGGCTCAAACAGAGAAAATGAGTGGCTCACAAAGCTAATCGGCAGAAAAGTTGATCCGCACCCCCCCCCAGATTCGCTAGCTGCGAACGTGTGGTCGTAGCCAGACGCGCAGGGTTATGAAGGATCTCTCTCGCAGAATTTTTTGCCAGAAATGTTTCACAAGGATTGGTTGTTGTGGACCGACCGTATACATTTTTGATCCGTCTCCAATTTACAAAAATCGTCCTATTATTTCAATTTTTTTCCAAAATTTTTAGGGGTTTGACCCTACGGACCCCTGCAGCTCTATGGCGTAGTGTTTTTCTTATCTTTCATGAAAGCATGTACATGTGTATGCACTAGATAGGTGCATTGTGCACTATCTATTTTTTTAATGCACTGTCTAGTGTATCGTTTTTAGCCGTTTAGTTTAGCCGTTTAGTAAAAATGTTATGTTCAGTAAATTTACTGTCCGTGATGTCAGTAATCTTCGTAAAATAACCATTTTCGCATGCGGATCCTCGCCGACCCTTCCGGTTCGTGTAATTTTTGGTGTTGTGAACACCATTTCTAGACTCTAGAGCCATGCCGCCCCGTCCGTTGTGTAAATTTTCTTCCTTTAAGCTCTAATTATGGTTAGTGTTATCTTTTGTATTGTGTTTTCGAACAATGTAAATGCTAACGTGTGTCGTTTTTGCATCAACATTCAATCGCAATTTTATTTTTTCACACTAGAAATACAAACGTCATTTTCTTCCCGAAACGTTTTTCTGACTACATCATGTTGTCATTGTGTGGGTGTGCGCCTGCTTACATCGAACAGATGTTAACTTTTGTGTATGTGCTTTTTTATATTTGTACCTATTTGTGACACTGTCCTGACCTTAAATAATGGTCTTCGTGTGTATGAGTGCAAGTGGCCATCAGCAACAATTGAGTAACTTCGCTCAGTGTCTTTTTACTGGCCTAGGCGTCTTACACACTGGCACTCCTACGTAGTTCGGTTAAAGCCTGCGTAGGTGCATGTATGTATAAGTGCTACAGCAGTACTTGGTCTAACTTTTATTTGAGAACCCCTGTGGACCACTCGAAGTGTTTAGTTTACATTCTAGTTGAAGTGGTTGTGGGCTTTGTGTAGACTTCAAGGTGTAGACTTCAAGTACAGGGACATTATTTGATGTCAGGACTGTATATATAGTTTGTTGTTCGCTCATGATTTATTAGCTTCGTTGTTGTGTGGGGTTTCCTTCTTCCAGCTTTATTTCGTGTAATGTTGCCCATTACCCTAAATGCCTAATTTTATGTTAGGTGTTTTTTAAAAAGCCATAGCTCAGCTTCTACAAATTCAAATCGCAAGCGGTCTTTTGCATTAAGTAGAACAATATCAATAAAATATCAATAACAATAAAACTTAGCGAATGATTTTGGTTATAGTACAATCGGGTAAAGGAAGGTGTTTTTGCAAAATATTAAGATTTTTTAGAAAGTTTGCGCCACAGTTCTGAATCATACGATTACCTGTTGGGGCTGGAAGTTGGTAAGGTTTTTGACATTTAAAATCCCCAGGCATCTCCCCCACTTTTTTAATAAGTATTCAATTTACTGAGAAAATAGCTTAAAAACAAAGGCACAGAAAATTTAACATTTTCTTGTAATTAAAGCCCTCTAAAAATGTCCACAGGTGGAATTTCGAAAAAGTGAGAGACATACCTGGCGAATTTGATCTTTAAATTACTGGGCCAAAATTAAGTGATCACAATATTTCATTTGTCATTTTGAGTTCTGTGGGCGCAAAGTTTACGTAGAAATCACACAAACCTTGAAAACGCAACTACCACTTTAATTCATCTGAAAGCTCCATTCATACGTCACTGACCTGGGCAACATAACTAGCAAATGAAAGGCTCGAAGAGTTAGATCAAGTGAACGGCAGAACATATGTTCAGACTCATACACTTAGTCTGTGGAGGATGGAGGGAAAGACCCCCCCAAAATACGGTCCCGGGGGAGGGAAGGGGTTCCCGCCAAGGAAAAAAAGGGGGGAGGGTCCCAGCGGGTCTAAAATTTTGGCCCAAATTTGAAAACTTGACGGCATTTTTTGTGAATCTTCAGCGATTTTTACCAAAAATTGTGAAAATCGGTGTTTTTTTGTCAAAAAAGGTAAAACTTGCGTCATTTTTGGGAGGGGGTTTGGCAAACGTGAAATCCCTTTGTTCTGTCGATGAGACATATGGGTCAGTGCGAGAGTAACATTTATTCAAATACTTGTACCGCGTTATATAATGATTCTGTAGGTTTCATTGCCCGCTTGTTCTAAAACGAAATTATGTATATTCTATTCATTTATTTAATCAGAAAAGTTAGTGTAGACGTTTTGCTTATACAATGAACGGTAGAACTTTTTGGTCGGTATGCATCAAGGCAGTCTGACGTTAAGACCAGTCTAAGGCGTTCTATTTCATTAATTTAGCACATAGGAGCAAAAAATTCTACACATTTCATAGGTGAGAATGTTGCCCGTAGACTATGATTAGCAAACTGAGCTACGGCTGCCTTCATGTATTCCACTGTTTGTGTTGTCTGTATTTATTTACATAGTTTAGTCCTTATTCGTTATTATTTACTTATCGTTACTATAATTACAGACCATTCCTTTATCAAATGAAACTGACGACTTATTTCAGTCCGAAGTTCAAAAATATACATCAGACAGCATGTTAATCCGTCGATTAGTTTGATGATTGATTCGAGTCCGAACCCATAATAATATTGATCATAATAAGCCGGATTATCTTAAATGTGTACAATCCGTTTAGTCCGGTGTCTGTCCCGTTTGACATAGGTTTGGACTTTGGAAGCGTTGGTTTTAGCTAGTCTATGTAGCTCAGTTAATACATATGTTATCTTGTAGTTGGGATGTGCTCTGGTCCTTTGAGCCCAGGAGTTCATGCTTGTTGGTGTTCGTAGAACCACCCCCGACTCTGTTGTCCATGTGACTGGATAAAAATCGCCATTTGGCGTCTATGCATGTCTTGTTCAAAATAACAGTGTCTGTCATGACATCATGCCACCATACGCCGGCAAGCCTGACCGATCCCCCGCGGTAGAGGTGAAAAAAACTCTCCTCCTAACATTTCTTTTTTTAAACCAGTTACCCATTTCCGCTCCGAGTGATCGATTCCGATGTTGAAAGGGCCAGGTGCCTTCATGGCATTCCGGTACAAGCGAATGAAGCACCGTTCAGGGGGGGGGGTCGGATATTTCCTACTTTACGCCCACGTAACTTGTGCCACTTGAGGGTGCCATACCTGGGCGTGGGAGGCTGGCTGGCACCTTGGCCGCCACACAATGTGTAGAAGAGAGGCCACCAATCAGTAGTACCCACAAATCTCTCTCTCGGCCTGCGGCCCCACCCCTAAAAGACGAAGACTAGCTTAAAGCGCCGCTCGAGAAGAGTCTGACACAAGAACAAGCATGAACTAAGCTTTTGCTTTCAGTTTTGGACGCTGCTGTAACTGTTATATGTTCGTGTTGAGTATTAATATGGTGTGGTTTTTTAAATAAAGTTTTTTTAGATTCTGTCTACCTGACTGACATGAAATTTCAGACGTGGTGTTTGTGTTGTGTTATATTGATTAATGATTTTAATGATATTTTTTTGTAATCACTGATTGGATACAGTGTATTAGGAAAGAATGACTAGCGTAGCATTGTTGTCACTTGTCAGCTTTCAGCCGAAAGTGTAGGAATACTTAGTTACCATAATCGGATTGAGATTTATTTACAGGGGTTTGGAGGGGGGGTCTGTCGCCCTCATAGAAGGCAATTTCATCCTCATTCCCCCTAGAATGCCTAGAAATCACTCACTCAGAAATCAAAGACAAAATCTGGCTCACTAAAAGGTGGCTCAGGAAACTGCCGCACATCCTCCCGAGAAAATCAGCTGCCGCCCACGGAATTCGCAATCTGTCGACGCTTGGGGTCGATACCCGAGGGTCCATGTAAAGAACCACTGCCAACTATACACTAGAGGGGCTGACGTGGTGTTACTGTGCAATGTAAAAACGTTACGAATCGACCCTGGAACTGATGTACCGTTTTTCAATGACGTGCGGGCTTAGAGTTTTTTCATATATACTTTCTGCCGTATGTCCGCTCAGCTGGCAAAATTACGAAACAACGTTACAATTCGACAGTAGGCTATTAGGTATAGGTGTTAGTATTATCACACTATACATATTACACATTACTATATTACACAATAAATTATGTTGCTTGTTGAACGGATTGTTTTAAATTGGTTTATGAACCGGGCCAGATCTCCATCTTGCCATGAGCGTTTTTGCGTGGTAGGATTGGCAAGAATTTTTAATTGTAGAACTTTCTCAGGGGAGTTGGTTGCCAATACTTGGGCAGGTAGTAAATTTGGGGGGGGGGTGAGCAACTTTTCCACTCGTTTTTCAGCAACCGATTTCGCGTCGTGAGCTACCTTAGTAGTATAGCGTACGGATCTGACACCAGATTGGGCGGGGAGCATTAGGTGGGGAGCATGCGTGTTGCTAGCCTGTCTGCTGCTATTTCAAGGTCATATTACGGTGTGTACGTACATATATGCATGTTTATGTAACGATATTGAAATGTAATAAAAAGTGTTGTTTTTATGTATTATATATATGTAATATAAAAAAATAAATGTCTTACTGTAGTTTGTGTCAATAAAATTTTTCCGAGTTTTATTTCTGTGTTCATTACTTTAGGGAAGTTGAGTACGTACATCAGTGTTAGGAAAAAAATTTAGAGTCTTAAGAACTTAATGAAAAAAGTTGATAAGACAGTAAAATAGCAGGAAAATTATTGGTGGCAATAGAATTACTTATTGACTAAGAGAAAGGGCTAATCCCTATGCACCATTCGCAGGCACATTCTTAGTCAATAAGTAATTCTATCAAATATGTAGGTGTGTCACTAACAGTATATGAGGCACATCCTCTGGTGAAACATCACTCAAATAGGTTTCGTAGTAGTGAAATAAGGTTACTAAACATATGTATATTACCTAAGGGCCTAGTGGTTTTGTAACTTCCGCGTACAATAGGTGAAAAATACGCCAAAAATACCACTAAAAATTAATTATCTCAAGTAATACTTAGGTGATTAAGATGATCAATACGTCATTGGATAGCCCTATCTGTTGGTCATAGCGCTATTTAAGTAGCTAGTAAATCCCTCCAGCCATTGCAGAGCTATAGCGTCTTAAGTAAAACCATTCCCCTATGTTTATGTGATAAACTAAAATTTTACCGGGTAAACTTCGACTCTCTCATTTTACTTAATGCTGTGTAACTCCAGTAATAGTAGTGGTATCAACTTTATTTTTATATCATCAAATAGGTAATAGATTGGTGCATTCAACTACGTAAAAATTTTAGGGGTACAACAACCAAACTAGCCAGGCTAACACAAAATAGTCGAAAAATTGTCATTTTTTAGCCTTATGCAGCGTAGTGAAAGGTGGTTTTAAACTAGTTTTCAAGGCACTTCCGCGTACAATAGGCGAAAAATACGCCAAAAAATACCACTTATCTAATTAGCTAGTAAATCCCTCCAGCCATTGCAGAGCTATAGTGTCATAAGTAAAACCATTCCCCTATGTTTATGTGATAAACCAAAATTTTACCGGGTAAACTTCGACTCTCCCTTTTTACATTTCTCCCCATAACTCAGGTATTAGTGGTCCGACAGGGTTGGCAGTCTCGGTCTCGGTCTCGGTCTCGTAAAAAACTCGAGACTAGGCTGGTCTCGGTCTCGGTCTCGGTAGGAAAACCGAGACCTGCCATAGGGTGGTCTCGGTATTTCAGATGAGACTTGAAGTTTTCGAAATTTTCCAAAATTTTCACAATTTTTTTAGAAGTTTTTTTACAATTTAAGTTTCCAAATAGAATGCCAAGCATGAAATAGTCCAAACTGTCAGTTGACAGTTCACCGGAAAACTTTGGCTAATTTCAAGTTCAAACTTCGTATATCAAGCTAGATTTTTTAAAATAAACTGAGCTAGAATGGGTTGTCTGACTTAGCGATGTTGCATTTGTATGTATGTGGAACCTCGCAAGCATATATACATGTTAAACAGTAAAAATACTGACCATCATTTATATACCAAATAGTGCCAAGTTCGTAGCTGAGTTTTAATTAACAATTTGCGGGCTTACAACTTTTCTAAGCGCGAATTGGGTTGCAGTTTAATTGAATTTCTTGAGCCCCAACCTTTAAACGCATGTCAAAACATTACGTATCCAAAAAACCTAGGTCACTCAAATGCTCTTTGGGCTATGGAGTGGTTGGATGGAGCATCAAACCTTCCCTTCACATAAATATGTCAGTGGTACAAACTTTTCTGGTCCCTGATGATGCCCCCTTCAGTATTTTTGATAGTACATAGCACCACTGCACCAACACAAACGATTCTAGGCTGGCACCCGAGTCAGACTGCCAAGTGCCAAGGTGCCAATATATGTTTGCAATGCACTATAAAACGCCGTGTGGCATGCGAAGAAGTGTGCGAAACTTTTAAAATCCTATGTATTGCCACAGTCATTACTATCATGCATCCGGTCGTTAATATGTTAAGTTTCTCGCAACTTCGCAAGTCATACACTCATACAACCTAACCTAATGGTCACTTTTTGTAACTTAATTACCAATTTTTCACGTTTCAAAGTATCTGAATTTTTTAAATTGAAACTTGAAATAAGGTCCCCCCAAGGGCTGGTCCTCGGTCTCGTAGGTCTCGTTTCGGTGGTCTCGGTTGCCTGGTCTCGGTCTCGGTCTCGGTCGGCAAACCCGAGACTTGCCAACCCTGTGGTCCGATCAACTAAATTCTTACATGACCATTTAGTCCATTGCGTAACGCACAAAACTAGCTGATTAGGATTCTTGTATCTGCTACCAGTCCATAGCTACAGCCCGTAAAAGTCAAAATTTAGCCTTTTTAACTCAGTAGGCAGCTGTAAAACTTCCCTGTTGTCTTACTGTAAACCAGTGTTTACGCAACAAAAATGTCTTGAAATCCAACTATTTGGATAGAAAAGCTAAGTTTATTTCAGTAAAGTCCCTATAACTTTGGTTATACTAGTCCGACTAAAGCTAAGACACGCAGTCACTAGAAAGCTCTATTTTTGGGCTACACGACCATATATTTTTTATTCTCGAATGCGTTTTAATAACTAACTTAATAACGATACCATAATTTAAATAAAAGCACAAAACAAACAATTTATAAATTTTTATTAATAATTCATATATATAACAACCATATATATACACACACAAAAATATACAGGAACAAGATATAAATACATATACAGTTAGTAAGGAACGTCCCAACTTCCAATAGTATCGAAATTCGACCACACCAATATTCGCACCA